>MU192113.1:16660-31292 GCA_016904865.1 Pissodes strobi
AATGTATATTTCAACAACAAAAAATTAAGGTTTTTCGAGTAATTCCACACTGACAGACAGGCAAATATAACAAAAAAAATGTCTGATTGGTTTATTTTTAGGATTTAAAAGCAACTTAGTTTTGATCAAATTTTTCGAATTATGTTTATTCATTTGGCTTCCAGAAAAATGGCTAAAAATAAAAAAACTCAAGACGTAGAGGATAGAAAAAGAAATTCTAAAGAATGCATGCGAAAGTTGCGAGAAAAAATAAAGAATGATCCTGTGCTGAATGAAGAGCACTTAAGAATAGCTCGAGAAAATTATTATAAAAGAAAAGAACAGGGTAAAATTAAACTAATTGGTGATTTAAGTGATAGGGAAAAAAGGCAGAGAAGAAAAAAAAGGAGAGATGAACAGAAAAGATCGTATAAATCAAAGAAAGACAGAGAGAAAATGGTCCAATCTTTAAAAGAGTTCACACCACCATCTACTCCAACGTTAGTTTTTGAAAATGTACAGGAACAAGAAAACACTTTGTCCACAAAACAACAAATCGGTAAATATTACTATATCATATGCCAAAATTTACTAGATTTGTTTCTTTTTAATTTTTAGGCGCATCTCATAGAAGAAAAAACAGACCAAATTTAAAAAAAGAAATTGTCGATTTAAAGGAAAAACTTAAACTTTTAGAAAAAAATAGGAGGTATCTGAAAAGGCTACAAAGAGTAAGAAATCACGATACGAAAATGAATCCTGGTACACCCAGAAAAAGGGTGAAGGAAATGCTAAAGGGACAAAACGTTACTCCCGTAATAAAAAGGAACCTAATATTTGGTGAAGCTTTAAAAGACCAAATAAAGGACAATTTTAATTCAAAAAAAGCAGCAAAGGATAAGAAAGATTTGGTAAGAAATCTTCGTGGAAAAATCACAAAAAAGTATCGATTTAAGTCGATGTTGGCAGCATTAAGCTCACGTCATATTATATACAGCAAGCGAAGTCCTATAGATAATAAAAAAAACAAAAGGTTCAACACTTGAAAAACATTTTTATAGAATTTTTTGAAAGAGACGAGGTTAGCCGAATATGTCCCGGCAGCGTATAGCCAGTTCCTACCATTGTACAACGCGCTCATCCCAAAAGTCGCGCTGTATCGTGGTATACATTGGCTAAGAGAATCGCGTGTAAACCAAGTACCAATCCTACCACGATGCAACGCGCTGCGCTGTGTATTGGTATACATTGGCCGAGAAAATAGCACGTAAGTGAAAGACAGATCCTACCATGATGCAGCGCTTCCCTCTGAGGCGCGTCCCTCAGAGGACGCTGTATATTAAGGGGTTAATAATTCTAGTAAGATTGAGGAAGGTAATGACGACTAATATAATTTATTTATTGATAAGAAAAATAACAACAATAATGACACATATGCTATACTTATGTAGTTATTATATTGTATATACCTATTGGTAAATAATTTTAAAAATAAGTAAAAAAAGCATTTTAACAAAATACAATAAAAATTAGTGCTGTGAACCATGTGACTTTGCATTAAGTTGTGCCTTAAAAATGTTAACGGCAAGATTTCTTCTTCTTTTATTTCGTCTTCCTAATTCATTGTTTGTGGGACGACCAGCCGGAATCCGTTTCGAGCCTGAATGCAAACCTGGCCTAACTTTGCGCCGCCATATGAAGTACGGACTCCTATTTTTCGATAATTGTGATTAGTTTTAATTTTCGCTAAAAGCATTCTACTTGGGCTGGAGTTTTAATTTTAGCTAATACATTATTTATTTTTTGAATGGTATTTGTCATAGGCGATCCGTTGAGAGAAACCATTTCAGTTATTCTTGAAAATTTTTGGGAAAGGTTTTGGACAGCTTCCTGATGTATTTTTTTTAAGTCATCTTTTTCAGTAGACTCATTTTGCGTATCAATTTCTTTGTCTATTTCATCCAATTTTTCAATCATTCTAGGTTCAGGCAACATATTTTGTGAATCATTGTGAATATCATCCAGTTTTTTAAAACTCTGTAGGAATGTTTTCTCCTAAAGCAAATATCGCTAAATCTTGTTTATCATATTTTGTTAATAATGGTGCCGTGTGTATCATAATGCCGTATTTTTCCTGAACTGCACACAAGTGCTTGCAGAAACGACCACCTTGACCAAAAGGGCAATCACACATTGCAATATATCAGTGTATACTGTATACAGTAGTTGATTGTCCGATTGTGATGTCACCAGGTAAACATTTCTATCAATTTCAGTTACACGTATACCGTCAATGTTTTTAGGAAATTATAAATATGCAAGTTTGTTTGAAATTTGTCGCGAATTAGCGAATACGCCTTTTAGAACCTACTAAAAGGCACCTTGTGTGATAATTTTCGAAAACCTTAACTATAAAGTCAATTAAAGCACAATAATTAAAAGATCGACAGCGTTCCAGTACAATGTCTTTAAATATGCGGATTGATGACTCCACATAATTATTCGTGTTGTTCCCTAGAGTAATTAAGTTAATGCGGTAATGCAGGCACCACTCGTGACGACGGAAGATAAATTTTTTAATTTTTATACTTATTATCATGGCAATATTCTTGAATTACATTTTGAAAATATTCCCACAACCACCGTCAAACTGCTACATGGAATGTGCATAGAAGTAAGTGTGATTGTCGAAAAACCGCCTTAAGAGCATTCCTTTCTGCAGTGCTATCATCAGTTAAAAAAATTCCAGAAAAACCCTGCAATCCAAAACTGTTTGTTCCTAATGATTCTTTTACGGCCGAAAATGCTAATGTATAGTTGCTTTCACTCTGGGCTGTATGCAACACGGTAGCTAAAGGAATCACGCCAATTTTATTTGCTGCAAAAAAAATGTGACGCATGTATTGGTTTGATCACATGATCCACTTGAATCCACAAAAACCACTTCCTGAGCGAAACGACATTCATTAGCCCTTTTCATTATGGGTGTGATAACTGTTATAATTAGGGGATTTTCACGAACATGGACAGTAACATCATTTTGCAAAAAATTATATTGCTTTTCCTTAAGGACCAATACTACACTTTTTTCATCGCGATCTCCATAGTTTATATGCCTAAAAAAAACATTGGTAAAATTTATCTGGCAGTAATATTAATTATTATTAATATCTATTCCATTTATATTTTTCTAAACTGACCTCCATTTATCATATAAATATTTAATTTGCATTCCCCGTGAATTTTTTGCGCATCTGCAAGTAAAATCGATAGTTGTTTTGTAATTTCTATGGGTTCTATAAGGCTAATTTCATGAAATATTCTGGCTGCCCTAGCGGTCATTCCATCTTCAAAATATTTTAAAAATATTTCTTCCTTACTTTTATCCATCCTTAAGTAGCTAAAAGCTTCAGTTACTTGAACATTATGTGTGTGCACAAAATTAATCTGCAATAATATAATAAGATTATTTTAGTTTTTGATGTGAAAAAAAGCACTGAAAATTTAATCAATAGGTACTTCTCTATCACTGGTACTGTTAAACTTTTTTAAAAGGTTCAGGTTACTTGGTTAAATGGTGTTACATCAAAAAACTAGTGGTAAAATTGGGTTCATTGACCCCAACCTCTCCCCTCTCTCCATTTCATCTAGCGGATGAGGGTAAAATTTTAAAATATCTATTTTGAAATAAAAAAAAGCGTATTTATCCGATTTACTTTACCTCACCCTCTCTAATTTACATAAAAATATGAAATAAAGCATAAAATTAGAATCTGCATACCCAAAAACCGTTAAAACGACATATTATTCGATTTTTTATAATCGCATTTACGAGTCAGTTTGAACCCAAGAAAATAATGAAACATAAAGGGCATAAAAATGGGCCTCAGGTCCCTCAATTTTAAGTAAAATCTATATATTTGTGGCAGGTTCATGTTTTTTCTTCTTTTCAATAATTGAGATAGTTCTAAATTATTTTTTTTTAATATAACAAAAATACGTGGTGAAATACTCAATTAAATACTTGTAAACACTCAATTAACCATTTCTCTATAAAATGCGAACTAATGATTAAAAAGTAACGAAATCAACTTAACTTAATTAAGCGTTTTTTTCTTTAAAAAACTCACCGTAATAACCACATGAAGCCTTCTCTTGAGTAAAGGATCATTCCTTATGTTGTTTCGATTAATTTTCTTTACAATTTTTACCGTCACCACATGATTTATCACGATCACGTTCACTTCTTTTTTTATTCTTTAGTTTATTAAAAGCGCTATGTTGACAATCATATGTTATGCCGTTGTCATGCTTCTGTGAGTTAGGGCATGTACGACGAATAATCCGTTGCTTCACCAAATGATGCCATCCATTGCTGACATGCCAGTTGTGATGTTCCGCTTTCAATTATGCTACATTTTAGCGTAGCATGAAAAAATTCCTTATTATTACGATCTTGCCTAAACTCTCTAAGTTCAATGTCATTATAACACTTTAAAGTACGTAATAGCTCCCTATAATCCATTGCCATTTTTTGTTTCACACCGTACACAACACCAAACACCTATTTTTATAAATTCATAATATGAAAACGAACACTACACGGCAGCTTCTTCTTTAGAATGATAAAAAAAATGGTGCATATGATGAGCGTGATAGGCACGTGATACCGCCAGCGCGATTCTTATTGGTTAATTCGACGTCGGCAACTGGAATGACTTTCCGGCAACCAGCGCGAAGCGCTGCATCTCGGTAGGATCTGTCTTTTACGTTCGTGCTATTTTCTCGACCAATGTATACCACGATACAGCGCAGAGCGTTGCATCATGGTAGGATTTGTCCTTCGTTTACGCGCGATTCTCTTGGCCAATGTATACCACGATACAGCGCGACCTTTGAAATGAGTGCGTTGTAAAATGGTAGGAACTGGCTATACGCGTCCCGGCAAAAAGGATACAGTTACGTTTCGAAAAATTAAGAAGCAAAAACGTTATCTCAATGACACGCTCCAGAATCTCCATAAGAAGTTTTTGGCATCACATACACAAATCAAAACTTGCTACTCCCAATTTTGCAAGTTCCGACCATTTTGGGTGTTAGAGCCTAGTGCTCGGCAAAGAGACACCTGCCTTTGCAAAATTCATAGTAACATGGAGTTGCTTATAAAGAAACTTAAAACAGAAAAAATTATAAATTGTAACAATTTAACAGATTTGATCAACGAAGTCTGCTGCGAAAAGTATAATAATTCTTGTTTGGAAAGAGCTTGTGACATGTGCCAAATGAAAAAAGTGAACTTGAACACATATGATTCTAGCGAAGAAGTCTCTTATGAGGTTTGGAAACTTAGAAGCGAAAATATGTTGATTAGAGGTGTGACTAAAACGTGTAGAAGGACCGTGAAAGAGATGCTAAAAGTAACTAAGGAAAAAGCAGTTCAAGATTTAAAGTCACGATTACCAGATTTTTTAATCCATACAAGAAATATCAATCACCAATATCAGGCCACTGATGACATTAAAAAGAATCTGTCATTTAAAGAAGTTTTTATTCACATCGATTTTAGTGAAAATTATATCTGCAAATATGCATCCGAAATTCAATCGGCTCACTTCGGTGCTTCAAAGCCCCAAATTTCTTTACACACAGTTGTGTTTTACTATCGAAACATTAATACATCACAGATAACTAATATGTCAATATGCACATTGTCTGAAAATCTAAGACACGATCCCCCAGCAATATGTGCCCACTTGAATCCTGTCATAAGTGAGGTAAAAACTCTGATTCCAGATCTTGTATGCGCTCATTTTCTTAGCGATGGGCCATCAACTCTGTATAAAAATAAAACAATGTTTTATTTAATGGCCTCATACTTAACTCAAAAATTGGAAGTTAGTGTGTTAAGATGGCACTATTCAGAATCCGGCCATGGAAAAGGTGCCCCTGATGGGATTGGAGGACGGGTAAAAGCTTTTACAGATAAAATGGTAGCCCATGGCTTTGACGTTCCGAATTTTACGACGCTAATGTTAAAATTACAATACGTTGCCAATTTAAAAAAGATTAAGTGCATTCCAATTTCCAGTCCAGAAATTGATCAAAAGGATTCTCTTGTTTGTCCCAACATCAAATCATTTAAAGGGTCACTTAAAATTCGGGAACTTGTGTGGAAAAAAGAAACACCATTTCTTATTGAAGCAAGGAAACTTTCTTGCATTGACTGTGGAACTAAAACTTGTGTTCATTTTAAAATGGGATGCATAGATTTCACTTACTTAGAACCATTTCAGAGGGGACCAGAAGTTGAGGGAAACAAAGAAAATTTCTCACCAAATTTTGAAAGTATCCTTTTTTATTACAATATAAAAATATTGAGGGTATTAATTCATAGTTGAGACGACAGGCAGCATCGTTTCGGTCCTGCAGGCCTCATCAGTTTCTCTAGCCTTCGACTGGAAATTATCACTCAACTTTTGCTCAAGTTGAATTTTGGTTTCTCTTGTTTGTGTTCCTTAACTAATTTTTTTATTAGCTCCGACAACATCCAGGAATTATGCCTTGTCATCTCCAGACTCGGATATAGATTTGCCATATCTAACAAAACCTCAACGGCTGCAATATAAAGATGTATATTATTCAAGTTCAGATGATGAACCGTTAATTAAAAATCGAACCTTCAGTACAACCAAATGAGTATGTAGTTGTAAAACTAAAGACAAAAAAATCTGTTAAACATTTTCTAGCTTTTGTACTAGAAGTAAATTATAACGATATTGTAGTTAAATTTTTTAAAAAAAAGTGGGGATAACAAATATGTATTTCCCGAAAAAGATGATGTTTCTTCCATATCTATGGACGAAATTGTGGTGAAACTCCCAGAACACACATTAAATAAGAGGCAACAGTATGTGTTTGAAAAATTACCTTGTTTAGTGGACTAAGTTTAAGTCGATGTTAAAGTAATATTGAGTTTTGTTAATTTAATATTAAAGTGGTTTCATTAAAACAAAGATTGAATATTTTTAGAATACATTTGTTTGTGTGTTTTACGTAAGTAGAAGTTATATATTCAATAAATATACGTATTACAAGTAATTTCTCAGCTTTGTTGACTTAACCTCAGTTTTGTTAGAGTGCTTTTTTTATTTTGCTTTTTCTGCAAAAATATTAAATTTTTTTCTGGGCCACCCATTATGTGTAAAACTTTGAAATACTTCCTTTGCAAAAATACAAAAAAAGTTGTTTTTATTTTCATATACTTATTTTTTTCCAAATGAATCTTTGATTTGCAGATTTTTTCTAGAACGACCCTAATAGTTTTCTTATCGTAAAATTGTTTTCGGCAGAAGAATGGAATTTAAAATTTTGTGGATTTTAGTTTATTTAATTTTTTATTGAAATTATTTTTCTAGAAATTGTGTCGTTTCTTATTTCTGCTGCAGTAAATATTGCTTGAAAGCCTTGTCTAGTAGGTTTTTTTTACTACATCAGTTGTTGTAGCTAGACATTTGTCACAAATTAGGCACACTTCATTTAAACTCATTTTATAATAGTTTAACCAGAAAAAAGATAGTTATGATGTCGTTTTGCCATCATAAGAAAATTATTAAATTTTGGACTTACCTTCCTACCAATAACAAGACCTGTTAAGTGAAACCATGAACAAGACACCTAAATTTCAGTTTGAATAAACAATAAGAAACAAAACATATCAATGTATCATTCTGCCGAATTATTGGCAGCGGGAACGTGCGGGGAATTCACGCGTCTAGACTGGAAGTTTAGGCGCGGGCCATTTTGAAGAGATTTACCGGCGTTATTATTGGCTGCAGACTAATACATGATTGAGACAAAATGAAGCTAATAAAATTCCTCAGTTTTTTTGTTAAAAGAAAAAAATTGTATCTTAATAAACAGGGAAGTTAGAACAGGTTAAAAATCACTAGTAATATTGTTTTCTTACATCGAATGATAAAATCTAAATTTTCTTGTCTAAGAAATAATAATTTGCTGTATGTTTTATGCCAGCTTAAAGAGAAATGTTCATTCTTTATATCTGTGGAAACATTACGACTGTAGCTTAATTGGTTTACTGGTAAATAAATTTTAAATATAAAAAATATTATAATACCGGTTTTTCTCATTTTTCTTGTATAATTTTATTCCGACCAACAGAACAAGTCGCCATATAAGAATTTTTTGTAGGGAATGTTATGAATAAAAATATTTTTAGGTCTCATAAAGTTATACCAAAATGTTGGGTCTATCATTAAAACGATGTCTTTCGAGCGCATCGCCACGCCGCACAGTGGGTTGTGGTAGGAAAAAATTTACATTTTTCTTTTTCATTATATAAACTACTTCTTTTTCTGTTTCTCTTCTTAGATAACTATTTTAGTTAGTTTTAGCTGGCATGCCCAACTTTATGCCGGATGACATGGAAATATATTATATAAATCAAATTGATATCAAATTTTTAAACAAGATAAAAAATTATAACAATTTTATCCTGTCAGCTTTTGCTATAACAAATTACTTGCTTAGATTCAACTTTTTTACTAAACACGCCGGGACTTTAATACTTATACCTACATATTAATTTATTTAATTTTTATGTAACGATTTGGAGGAAAGGTTATTTTCATAGCTTGCTCTCTATTACCAGCCTCACTCCGTTCGGCTGTTAAACACGAGCGCGCCATGAAAAGTATCACTTTTCCTCCATATAAAATAATGCCTACTTTTACCCAGTGTGCGCCGTTCGGCTACTAGGTTTGTTTTAATAAAGGATAAAATTATATATTGTTTAGCGGGAATTGTTATATAGTATTAGATATAGTTTTACTGAGTAATGTTTCTTTGTTCCCTTATAATTGTGGAAAGATCGCTTTGGTTTATTTTGCTTTCAATTCTCAGTGCAAATCAAACTTAAAGCGTTTAATATTATACGTTTGTTCTCTTAATTTAGCTTAATTTAAATTATTTTAATTTTATATGTTACACAATAATCAAGAATCAAGATGGATTTAGGCACTTGCAATAATAATTACTTAAATAAGTAAATTATAGTTAGTTAGAACGTTTATACGTCGTTATCGATCAAATATTTTCAGGTACGGATATTGCATATATTATTCACAATTATAATTAAAAAACTAATTATACTGATATAAAACATGCCTTTTATAAGTAACTATTCCTGTATCTACCATCTATCTACCTATACTTACATGAATGTTAATTCCGAAAGCGGGTTTGCATTTTGCACAGGATTTGGCCTTTGTGTATACTTCTGGGTATTATCCATGTTTATGTTCATTCATAAACTTAAAATAGGTAAATTCGAGTCAAAAGTATATATTCCTACAGTCTACAATACGCACACGCGCCCAAGCACACGCGGTTCAACCGGTGCGAGGAGTTTGGCTTGACTGGTGGCTGATTTACTATTTTCGAACGGAATCAGCTGTTAAAACAATCGAAATCAAGTCTAATCCCTCGACGCTTCGCAAACTTTCAGATTGGGTTAGTAATACCAGGCCATTTTCAGAAGTACCTAAACGTGCAGCTTGTATCTTGTTTTATCTTATAAAATATGTATTTGTATGTATATGTATGTTTACTAAGTGTGCACATTTTAAAATTGTTGACGAATATACAGGGTGCGCCAAAAGAGTAGGGCAGTACAAATTTGTATTTTTTTAAATGGAACATAGAATATATATTATTAGAATTTTTAATTGTACCTCTAATTCTGAAACTTTTTTTTATTATAGGTTTAATATCTGTAAAAGTTACAGTTTTTGAATTGAAAGAGGCTAAAAAAAACACAATTTCAAGCGTCTCTTTATTATTAAATACCCTCCTATATTTTGCTATATTTTTTATAGTTGGGAACAAGGAATACTAAGATCAAGAAGCTACAGGATTTATCATATAACAACAACAGTGAACTGCCCCTATCCTGGTTACGACTTACACACCTGATTTAGACATAAGTTCGGAATATGCCTTTTTGTCCGAAGCGACGTTTCATGTCACCGCGAGGAAACACTCGAACCGAACAAACCATTATCTATATAACGTTACATACCGCATATGCAAATTTTGTTATAGTTTAGAATCACTTTAAAATTATGCCAATAAAAATCGTTATATTACGCAAAAAAGTATAGCGACGATACAAGATAAATTGACTGCAAATGAACAATAATACTACTTTGGTTTTACGAGTTGTATATAAAGCAAATATACAATAAATATATAATGGCAAATAAAATATTTCATAGCATAATGGTGATCACCTAGCTAACTGCGGACTAGTTACTGTTATACGTCTGTTGTATACCAATAAAGTTACCGATAGATTTTCGTAATCTTTAGGGTGTATAGCTCACCATTTGCTATTTCAATGGCTGCCGCTCAGTGGCGTAGCTAGAAATGTCGGCGCCGAGGGGCAAGCCTATCCGCTGGCGCCTAAAATAACCCTATATTTTGTGTATACACGCAAATTAATCCAAAAATAATACATCATAATATTAAACGTATATTTTATAAAATATATAAATGGCAACCAACCAACAGATACATATATATTTCAATATAAACGTAAACTAAAAGTGTGTAACCTTAATTAATTAATTAATTAATTAATTAAACATTACAGTCTTTCTTCGGTTTTAAATCGAAGTAAATTGATCGATTATATGATCAAAATTAATTTTTTTGGGCAAATTCATTTTCAACGCTTAGTATTGCCTGGTTACTTAGACTGGCTAATGGTACTTTCTAAATACGAAGCTCTGAACTCCTTGTCTAATTGCGTTGGGTTAGTTTTAATTTGAAAATGAAATCAGTCAGGAGTTCGAATATTTTCCAAGGGTATGGTGCAGGTATGTGGATGACATTTTCGCGATTTTCCACACAAAAACCGCTAATATTGAACATTTTGTAACAAAACTTAACAACCGTTTCCCTGTTTACTTACGAAGTCGAGAACAATGGCCAGCTATCATTTTTGGATACTTTAGTGATTAGGAACGATAATAACACACTAGAATTTGATATTTACAGAAAAAATACTGCCACTAACCGATATATTCCTAATGACGCTTTCCACTGCGACTAACATAAAATGGCCAGCTTTCATTTTTTAGTACACCGTTTGGTTAACTTTCCCCTTAGCAGAGAAAGATTTAATAGCGAAAAGGAAACAATTAGGAATATAGCGAAAGTTAATGGTTTTAATACTAACTTAATAAATAGACTAATTAATAGGCATTTGTTTAGAAAGACCATTCGTGATTCCACTTCTTTCGTTAATCAGGATGAAAATACAAAATATATTTCGATACCGTATAATCCTCAGTATACTAGAGGACTCCAAAACGTTTTTAAGGAAGTAGGTTTAAAATTAGTTTACCAGACTCAGTTTAACATTAAGAAATCATTAGGTGGTCCAAAGGACAAAATTGAAATATTAGATAGAAGTGGAATATATAAAATTGGATGTATGGATTGTAACCAAAAATACGTTGGGCAAACTAGAAGAACTATACAAACGAGATTCAAATAACATATAGCTCATTTAAAGTATGGTAGAACAAAAAAATCAAGTGTTGCCGAGCATGCTTTTGATAATAATCATAGAATAACAACTAAAAATTTAAAATTAATTCATAATATAACTAATAGGAGATTATTAGACGCATATGAAAGTATGGAAATTATTAAATGTAATAATAGTTTAAATAGATAGAAGGCCTATTTCATATAGTCCCTTGTATTGGTTGATCAAGCGTGACTAGTGGGATTCCAGGATTGGATCTTTTTAGTTCCGCTTGATTAAGCAAACAGTAGTATAAAAGAGAGTTAGGTAGATTTTAATTTTAGTTTTAATCATCTCCTGATTATGCTAACATGGTTAGCAAAACGTGCGTCGAGTGCAAAAATTCTGTTTCGGTATTGTGGATAAAACTCTGTTTTAGTCCTTGTCTAATATCTACCTGGGACTCGTCATGTCACACATAGAATATGGAGCATTTCTCCTAAACATTAATAAGAAAAATTTAACAAAATTAAAAAATATACAATTCCAAGCACTTAGAATAGTTCTTGGAAGTAATCAAATGATGTTTGAATTTAGGCAACGATGGCTTGCAACGAAATTATTATCAAAAATAATCACCCTATTATACATATGCTAAAAGCCCATTATACATATTTTAAAAGCAATTAAAATACATCATATGATAAATGCTAATTACTGGAGAGGAAAAGATATTACTACAAGCATATAATGATTTCTTCCAATACAGAACTAAAATAGAAAAACTTGAGAAATTACCTTGTTTTCACATCAAATACGAAACTCAAATTAAAAAATTTAATATTATAACTTTGAACTGGAACAAAAAAGACACGTGCATTAAAACAGTATTTTTGATTAACACGGAAAAATACAAAAATGGATATACATTTATTTATACAGATGGATCTAAAAAGGGAATAAAACTGGATTTGGAATCCATTGCCTTAAAATCAAATACAATTTCAGTTCTAGACTGCCTGATGAATATGATATATGCTCTTCCGAGGTGGTAGCTATATATGAAGCATTAATATACGTATTGAGGAAGAATGTTAAAAAGAAACGATAATATTTACAGATTCTAAAAGTGCCATTGAAAGAATGAGTCAAAATCATATAAACCCAGATTTGGATTATAACACCCTTAAAACAAAAAGCCTACTAATTACAGCAAATGAAGCAGGTTCGTACATTGGCATAACATGGTTACCAGGACATACAAAAATTAAGAGAAATGAGAATGCAGACAAACTTGCAAACATAGGCAGACAGCTTAATATCACCAAGAACTTGCCCTTATATGAAGTTCACATTTTAAGTATACTAAAAAATTATTTAATAATAATAATAATAATAATAATGTTTATTCAAGTAAAATATACAACCAAATATTAATACAAGAAAAGGAAAAAGAAAGAAGAATAAACATTGATAACTCGCTGAGGCATAACGCATGCCTGTGTGCGAGATAGATAGATGAGTGTGTGCATGTTGTTGCTTACAATATCAACACATTTAATAATATATAATATATAAACAAATATGACACAGTAATACAGCAATAAAAAGTAAAACAAAGCGAACATATATCTTAACCATGAAAGTACATAGTTAGGTTGAGTTCTTATCAGGTGTAATCGTGAATTATATACATAACCTGGAGTGAAAATCATAATCGTGTTGTGTGTGTGTCTGTTTTTTCTTTTTTACTTAAAGTTATTTTAAATACCTTAAATCAATTAGATCATTAAAAATATATCTATTGTTAATTGCTATCCAGTTCTCTATGGAAGACTTGTAGCGTGGAAGCCTATCAATACTCTTAACACAATCAGGTAGCATATTGTATAGTCTTGGTGCAAAATAATTCGTACAGCGTTGGCCGGCTGTCTTAAAGCTCATTGTAGGGTATGTACATTTACCTCTAGTACTGTAATTATGTTGAGGAACAGATATTTGAATTTTTCCTTTAAAAATATTTACAAGAATGTTTTGGCAATATAACTGTCTCATGTCAAAAAATTTACTCTCGCTAAATAATGTATCGCTCGGATAAGTTATTGGTTTCTTGAATATAATCTTAATTATCCATTTTTGAATTGTGTTTAAATTCTTTAGGTGACAGTCAGCTACACCACCCCACCCAATAATTCCATAAGTAAGGTGTGATTGCACCAGAGACAAATATAAAGTTGTTAATTGTTTTTTATTTAAAAAGTCGCGCAAGTATTTAAATTTATGTAGTAGCCCTCTAAGTTTGTTTGTAATGGTTTTGACTTGTAAGTCCCATTTAAGATGCCTATCTAGGGTAATACCCAGGTACTTAATTGAGGATGCTTCGGGAATTTGGGTGTTATCATCTATATATATTGGCCCAAAATTTGGCAAATTATTCAAGTAAGAGGTAAATGGTAAATATTTTGTTTTCTCGATATTTAATGTTAATTTATTAAGTTGAAACCATCCTCTAACTGTTTTAAAATCGCCCTCAACCTCCATCTTCAATGCATTCCAGTCCTTTGACATGTAGGTTATGACAGTATCATCTGCGAAACTGATGATGTCTCCATTTGTGTTAAGTGTCATCAGGCTATTTACATAGAGGGTAAATAGGAGAGGTCCAAGCACCGTACCTTGTGGAACGCCATAAGTAACTGTTTTTGAATCACTCAAGACTCCACTAGTACTCACATACTGTGTTCTATTTTTTAGATAGCTTTCTAGTATATTATATATCTTTCCTCGCAATCCATAACATTTAATTTTTTGTAGTAATCTTTTATGACATACCGTAGCCTTGGAGAGGTCGACAAAGATGCATATGGCAGGTGTTTTTGTATCTAAAGCACTGTATAGTTTAGAGATTAAAGCATGTATTGCATCTTCCGTCGACCTCTCTTTTCTAAATCCATATTCTAAAACGAAGTTTTATCCACAATACCGAAACAGAATTATTGCACTCGACGCGCGTTTCGCTAACCATGTTAGCATCATCAGGAGATGATTAAAACTAGTTTTAATCATCTCCTGATGATGCTAACATGGTTAGCGAAACGCGCG
>MU192114.1:475-31287 GCA_016904865.1 Pissodes strobi
AACAAACAAAATTGACTACACTGTGAATATCTTCAACAGTATAAATCAGCACCTAAAATTCACCATTGAAATTGAAATAAATTGTTGCATACCCTTTTTGGATATCTTGATCATAAATGAAAATTAAAAGGTTGTTTTAGACGTATATAAGAAACCAGCTAGTTCCAACAGAATCTTGAACTATAAATCAGCTGTACCAAAAAATTTACATAGTTAAACAGCTAAAAACAAAGATTTATACACTTTCAAACCAAAAGTTCTGGACCAAAAATATCTTAAATCTAAAAGAGATGTTAAGGGTAAACAATAATTATCCTAATGCTCTCTCAATCAAAGCCTGATAACAATGGTACACTAACACAACCACCAGATAACAAAAAATATTTTAAGATCCCATATCTAAAAAATCTTTCAGAACCATTGTCTAAAATATTGACCACCAATAGTTGTAAAATTGCCTTTTATAACGCAGATAGGACTGGCTATATTTTTTCCAAAACTAGAGGCCCTCTTGACACTATGATTCGAAACAATGTGATATATAAAGTTCCGTGTGGTGGTTGCCAAAGTTGTTATATAGGTCACACGTCTCAATTATTAGGTAAACGTTTATGACAACTTAAAAGAGATTGCAATATCGCACATTTAGATAACCCAAAAACAGCGCTTGCTATTCATCATTTTAAAGATGGCCACAAATTTGACTTCAAAAACACGGAAATCCTAGACGTGGAACCTAACACTAAAAAACGATTGTTTTTGGGATGGCATATATTCAGGACAATAAAAATACAGAAATTTGAATACGGACGTACAAAACTTAAACAAAGTATTCCATAACATAATAATGAACTTAACATAAATTTTTGAAAGCCCCCTATATATAATAACAATAGTTCCTTATCTTCCTCGTATGCATGAAGATATTTATTAGATATAAATTATTGAATTCAACACATAGGTTTCATTCTACCTTGACTCGGCAAGAGAGTAGTCTCTCTACGTTTGTTTTTGTTTTCGTTGTTATTGTGTTTTTACGGTGTTGAACACTGTATTCCAATATGTTTTTCAATAATAATTGTATCAAACTAGATTACTAGGTGAGTACTTTTCACCTTTTACTATTAACGATGCTTTTCCATCAAGAACGAATTTCACATGTTTACATTGTAATAATTTTTTCTGTCAATTTTGTTGTTTGTTTTATTTTTTAAAATAATTACATTGTACGTAAAGGTGTAGTTCAACACTTTGTAATTTTTTAGGTTTAAAGAACTGCTGTTCTCTTTTTAATTTGTTTAAAGTGTCAAATTTCATATTATTATTGATAATATCACCATCATTTGTTTTGCTGATTTAAGAACACATAGCACTATATCCTTTGTTTTTATTTTAGCCTTGATGATGGCATAAACCCGTGCCGAAACTTTGGCGTTGTAGCAAACAATCAATTATTATTAAAACTGTCAAAAGGAGCTGAATCTTCTTTCATTGAATACAGGTGATATTGAAAATTAGTCAAAACCTAAATCCCTGAAGATGATCCGTGCCGGTCGGCACTTGGTTTAAATCTATGACGATGTCTTGCATTGGAAAAAATAAGATCAAAATCCAAACTTCATGGATCAGTATTGAGCGAAATCTTGCTAAATCCCTGTGGATGCCTGATATTGACGAATATCAGCTACACAGGCGGGCTTTTCTCCCTATAATACTTCTTCTAGCTGGAAATGAACTCAGGTGCAACCAATCCTGAAGAGAGGTAAAAAACGATTCCAAATAAGTACCGTCCAATTCCGTTAGTTCCCATCATGTTCAAAGTTATGGGGAAACTGATCAACGAACAGCTCCCTAAATATGTCGAATCATCAGACATCAAAAGCTATCGCCAGTATGGCTTCCGTCAGCACAACAAGAGAACTGCTGACTTACGTGACCTACATGTGGACCAAAGCCATCGAGAGCTTCAGCGAATCTAGTGCAGTGGCTCTTGACATATCCAAAGGATTTGATGGGATTGTTGAGCAACTTAACAGCATACGGACTACCGCCAGCACTGTTTCTATGGTATTCTAATATTTTAAGGGATCGAAGCATCCGAGTTGAAATTGATGGACATTTCTCGGAGGAATTTAAAATCAATACCGGAGTTCCTCAAGCCTGTATATTACCTTCCACACTGTTCCTTCTCTATATCAACGATCTCTTAGACAGAACAAACAATTCTATTTACAGCTTTGCAGACGACTGGAATCTTATATCCTTATTCATGCCACGGACTCCAATGACCTATACTCTTACGCAACGCGAGCGAGAAAATCAGACTGCTGCCATTAATGGAATGATGAATCGTGGAATGATGTGAGGAAAACAATGTCCAGTTTAACGCAGGAAAGACTCAAGCAGCTGTCTCCTTAAAAAAAGCAAAAAAGCAAACACAATGACAGGACAAACACTAATTCTGGCCTGATCCATAAGCTTGCTGGACATCAACGTAGAAAACAGCATGCCTTGACGGTATCACGTCACAAATATAACCAAGGTATGGAGTAATCCATAGAGCAAAAAAGTTGTATACACCTCATCAGCTCTTACTGCTCTATCAGGCCCCGATAAGACCATCTCGGGAATAAGGTTCCCATGTGTGAAGCTCGGCACCCAAGCACTTGCTCAAGATACAGAGGAGAGCAGTATGTCTTGTGGTTACCCAGAGTTGACTAAAGATCTTGACAGCCTCGAACATCGAAGAAATGTGGCGAACTATCGATTTTACTACGGAAGGTATTCGAACGAGCTGGCACCTATGATTCCACCCCAGGGTTGTGCCAAACAGAAACACCTATTAGACACATGACATAACATCAATCGTAAAATTTTCCAAGTATCTTAATTACCTTAAAGATGACATGTATTTAAAAAATAGCAAATCCCCAGTCGACGATTTGAATATTTATTATATAATTTTTATCCAAGTGATCAGGATGGTGGTGCAAGACGCGGTCATGGACCTGCAATTTTTAAATATACCATAGCTCAAGTCACCGAAACCGTCATGGTTCATTTGGGCGCAACGTTTACCAAGGCGCTGGATGTAAAACGCACCAGCTATCCCTACTAACCTTGTTATGGTTAAATGAGAAAAGTGGAGTCCAGGAACCATTTTGGAAATAAATAAAATAAAATAAAATAGAAAATATTTATTTCCTATAGACTTACAAATCTAAGTAAGTATGGGATATTGTCAAGACAGTCACAACAAAATGTATATTAACAGCAAATTACAAACAGTAAATCACCAGCAAATCATCAGCATTATCAGCTTTGCACAATCAATCAAACAGCTTCCATTAGGAAAGATTGCTACTTAGGTACTCCCCAATAGAATAAAAAATTTTACTGTAATAAGAATGTTTTATGGTTTTGTTGAATTTCACATCACCAGAGATTTGTTTAATTCGTACAGGTAATTTATTATATAGCTTGAAAGGCAATATTAAAGGGCTATTTGCTGCAGTCGGTAGCCGATGTTAAGGTATAATTAAATTAAAGTTCTGCCTTAGGTCATAATGATCAGCAGCTCCCCTAGTTAGTCCGGCGTTGGATAAATTCGCTCTCGCATATTTTGTGGCTTGGTATAAAAATAATGAAGGGAACGCTGGAATTCCCAACCGTGGAAAAAGTTGGCGAAATGAAAATTGAGGGGGCTTAAAGAGCATAGTCCTTGCTATTCTTTTCTGCAGAACAAATACCTCAGGTGCTCCCGCCGCATTACCTCAGGCCAGAATTGCATAAGTGAGACAGGATTGTACATAGGAGAAGTAGTAAAGCTTCAGGAGATCAAGGTCTACCTTAACGCGTAGCTGCCATATAACAAATGCGTAGACGGCCAACCTTTTCAAATTATGGTCCACTTGGCATGACCATGAAAGCTTAGCATCCATAAAAACTCCCAAAAACTTCACAAACGTCCGCTTCTCAATTATTTGGTTATTAACCTTGACAAGAAGAGCTTTATTCAAGTCCCTTGAAGAGAAAAGCATTAGCTCCGTTTTATCATCATTCAGGAGCAAGCCGTTATTATTACAGAAATAAGAACCCTACCAACAACATTATTTTACTTTTCTGCAAGCCGCTCCAGGCTTTTTGCAGAACATGATGACGAGGTATGGTCTGCAAATAGAGTAATGTAATCGTTTTCAAAATCAAAAGAAATGTCATTTATAAAAATGATAAACAACAGGGGGCCCAACATGCTTCCCTGTAGGACCCCAGTTTCCACCTGTGCATCGGTGGAACAATAATGAATTCTATCGTGCCTCAAAACTACTTTCTGTGTACGCTCCGTTAAAAAATGTTTCAACCATTTTTGGGCGTTACCACGAACGCCGCAATTTTGTAGCTTGGAAAGCAGAAGTTATTACTTCAAAAGCTCTTTTTAGGTCGAAAAAAAGGCATGATGTTTGATTATCACTATCAATACTCTCCATTATTTTGTTGTACAATGAAACAATTGCGTCCTGAGTAGAAATTCCTCTCCGGAAGCCGAATTGATTTTGGTAAAATTAATCTGTTCGTTCCTTGAGTAGGGCGCCAAAAAAAAGTATATTTTTTATATTGCTTACATCTTTCTTATTAATAGAATTTTTCATTCCAGAAGTCAAAGTTTTTATGGACTCAATAAAAAAGTCATTAAATGCCTGGGCAGCGTCATTGAAATCAAAAATTTTGCCGTCGTTATTTTTATCAGCAAAATATTCAGATAGGTTATTGACTCTGTTTTGATATGTCTCATTTTTTATGATTTGCCATGCCACTCTCGATCTATTTACAGTGTTTATAAACAACTGGTTATTATGTTTTTTTTTGGCTAAAGATATTCGTTTTTGGTGTTGTCTTTTTAATGCATTATAGCGGGTCAATAGTTGGGATCTGATGTGTGTTTATAAGCCCCAAACAGTTCTCTCCAATGATTACCCTCATCAACTATGTCTCTCGAAAGCCAAGGCTTCCCTGCAGGCTTATTCTTAACCTTACGTGATTCCATAGGAAAGCAAAATTTAGAATTTTGGATAAATATATCATGAAATAAATTAAATTTTTCATCAAGGTTTGTTCCTAAGTTTAGAGAATCCCAGCTAACCTTTGAGAGTTCTAACTTAAAATTGTTAATTTTGCCATCCTTATGAAAAAATCTTTTCTGTAAAGTTATTGTAAAATTGCTGTTTTTCCCTCAGTCAAAAGACTACAATTGCATAGAATGGTCTGAAATATCAGTGTAAACAACTCGACGAGTCACCAACGTCCGACCCAAGGTGCAGAAAATATTATCGATGATCGTTTTTGAGGCATTTTGAATGCGAGTATATTCAGTTACCGATTTGCGCAAACCAAATGATGAAAATATATTTTCCAATCTCGAGACGGTTGTAGATTCTTTATGAAAATCGACGTTGAAATCCCCACAGCAAAAGGAGTCTCTGCCAGGTTTACATACATCAGACAGTACCTAACTCATATAGGTTATTAAAAAATAGATCCAAATTGCCAATTGGGGAGTGATACAAGCAGCATACAAAAATGGAATTTTCCATCGCTTGTCTTCCGATATGATTACATTGTAGTTTCTGAATCACCATACCTATCGATACGTTTTTATAGCATAACATTTTTTATCTTTAACCCGAGCCTGCTAGCGCACCTCGATGCTTACACATTCTGTTTTCCGTATCCATCGAATACGTTGAAAAAACGTGCTCTGTGTTTGTGTGTGTGAAATAAAATGTCGAAAAGAAGGGAAATATATTGTCCAGTTCCTAGAGTAAGTGTTAATAAATTGTCTATATAGGACTAGGCCGGGGCCTAATATTTACGAACAATTATCTACGTACAATGATACAATGTACAGTTGATAAGTTGTATTGAGGTTTACGCTAAGCTCACTAATTACAACTAGATTATTTTAAATAATTAGAATAATTAAAAAACCTTGCACATAAGCCGAGGGCTTATTAAATTCATATTCATGCAGGTTTTCAGTAAGGCGCAATACGTTGCTCAACCGAGAGAAATAGAGAATAAGGTACATAGACGAGGGCGTTGTAATATTTGCGTACGAATGGCACTCGATCAAAAAATTCGTCTTGCCGTGGACATAGAAAAAGAATAAGTCCAAGCCGAGGGCTTCGCAATACAAAAAAATCTTTTATTATTATTCTTATTATAAATTATTAATTGTTTAAGCTTAGGGTCGAGGACCTAACTATTCGACTTCCCTTCAAAGAGTTAGTTAGATTGAGTTAAATAGTGGATAGGCCGAGGGCTTTATAATATGCACTCCATCGAAAAATTCAGATTGAGTTAGATAGTGCATAGGCCGAGGGCGTTATAATTTGCATACAAATAGCACTCAATCGAAAAATTTTTGCCGAGGGCATAGGAAAAGGCTAGGTTTAGGCCGAGGGTTTCGCAATACAAAGCATTCTTAATATTATTTTTATTATAAATTATTAATTGATTAAGCCTAGGGTCGAGGACCTACCTATTCGACTAGTCTACTAAAAGTTGGCTATTGACTTACTAAGAAGTGATCGTTTATTATGCCAACTCCAAACTTGTCACCGCCAAATCATAATCAGATACACTTGTGCGCATAATATTTCCCCTGTTTATGCAGCAATAATCAATTCCAATAGGGACAAAAACAGTATATATTTCTAAAATGATCGTTGACCTATTTAATTAAAATTGCTATCACGGACTGGCTCCTTATTGCATGCAAAATAGCTGTATATTTTACAGGGTGTTAGTTGTTTTGATTAAAATATCACCCGCAGATTATTGTCTGAAAAATAGCTGTATACTTTACAGACTGTTAGCTGTTTTGACTAAAATATTACCCGCAGACTATTGTCTGCAACATAGCTGCATACCTTACAGGGTGTTATGGCAAAACATATTGGGCATTAAGGCCGTCGGCCATATTTCCTGAGGGATAGCCGTGGGATATTCAGTAAATTCTATCATCACTTGAGCGATTAAAAGGCTGTGAGCCAACAGTATATAATTTAATGTGGTCATGGACCTATTTAATTAAGATTGCAATCATGGACTCCTTATTGTCTGCAAAATATCTCCATACTTTACAGGGTGTAAATTGTTTTGACTAAATTATCTCCTGAAGACTATTGTCTGCAAAACAGCTGTATACTTTACAGGGTGTTAGTTATTTGACTAAATATCTCCCGCACATTATTTTGTGCAAATTATTTGCAAAGGTTCCTAAAACACCAATTGGGGCATGGGCCAACAGCTGTAGGAGCAGTTAGCTAACAACATCAATCATTTCTCATGCTTGGCTGATGCACTTTACTGTTTTAATTTAAGATTTATTATAAATACAGAAAAAGACAGTTAATACCATCATAAAAATAACTTACCTAGGATATTAAGGACTTAATTTAGTAAACCGTGTCCTCGACCGTTTCTTTACCTCTTAAGAAAATGAATTCAATAAAAGAGGCAATTTAAAAAATACGTTTACAATACAGGTACTACAATTTGAGATTTTGGAAACATTATTGGTGTTTTGGTAGCAGCGACTCCTGCCGTTCCTCGGAGTCGTCATCGTATCAAAAGAAAAGAGCGCGCAAAATTTAAAATTGGTTTACTTGTTCTTGTGTTGATAAAACACCAGCTTTTAGTATTTTTACTTTATGTATTTATATTAATGCAACGATATATAAAATATATCTAACAACAACACTGTCAACGTTATGCTACTGTCTAAACTGCTGCTAACTTAATAATAATACCATAGGCGTACCTATAAATATTTTTTGTTAAAACAAATTGGTAATTAATATTCAACATACAACGCTTGTGTTAATAAGTAGGTATTATAATTTTTGTAGCAGCAAAATTTCGATGTCTTTACTTATATTTTAAACATTTAACTGGCCTTTTTAGTTCGCGAAGAAAACAAAGGTGCTTCTTAGATCTTGATAAGTACCTATAGATAACTTTATGTTCCGCCGCCTAATAGGGATTAATATATAATAAAAAGATTTTTGAAGGGAAGCTACAAGTTAAAGCCCCCTAAACTTAAATACGATTTTACATGGAACGTTGAACCTGTATTACTATATTTATCAACACTTTACCCTTTACAATCTCTATCACCTGATAAACTAACAAAGAAAATGGTAACACTTATGGCACTAAGTTCAGCACATCGGATCCAATCATTAAGCAAAATTACGATCGACAATAATAGAGACTCTACAGTCAAAATTGCAGATTTCGGAAAAAATTTAAACCTCGGCTTCCTATAAAAACCAGCCTATTTTTCGTATTTTCAAAAACCAGAATTACCTATTATGTGTCGCAAATTCTATAAAACAGTACATTAAAGTCACCGTGCACCTTCATTCCAATTATACATCCCTATTCTTAACTCTCAAAAAACCACATCAACACGCAATAACTCAAACCTTGAGAAGGTGGATCAACTTAATTTAAAAACAGTGGTATGGTATGAACGTTAACGTCTTTACCGGATATAGTGTAAGACACGCCAGCACGTGGGCAGCCGTTAAGTTTGACGTAAACATAAATGTCATTAAGAATATAGCAGGGTAGAGTCCTGTAAATCTGACACTTCTTCAGATTTTATACTCGACCTCTAGGTACGCCCAGTGACATATTTGCCAATACAATTTTAAATTTGAGTATATCTTAGCCCTCATAGGTAGTCTTTTAAGTATTCCGTTGCCTAAGGTTCAATTTATCATATTTGTTTTGCTCTGATTGTATGTCAATAATATATGTTAAATAAAATATATTTAATTAAGTGGTTAAGGAATTTATAGGACAGAATTTTCATTGATTTTTTTTTTCATACTTAAAAAAGAGTTGAATTGAACGATTTTGCTGCCTTAATTGTGGTTTTTGTGGTATTCTCAGGATTGGAGGTAGAATAATGCAAAATTGCACCATCTAGCTTTAAACAGCTACAATGTAATCATATCGGAAGACAAGCGATGGAAAATTGATAGATTAATCAAATACCTACTTACCTGTATGAAGATTAATCGTAATTTTCCGAGCTTGTCTTCCGATATGATTACAACCCTCCCAACCACATGCCCCTTAGGTGGGCAATTTTGCTCTAAAACAGAATGAGTAAGCATCGAGGTGCGACAGCAAGCTCGGGTTGAAGATAAAAAATGTTATGCTTTAAAAACGGATCGATGGGTATGGTGATTCAGAAACTACAATGTAATCATATCGGAAGACAAGCTCGGAAAATTACGATTAATCTTTATACAGGTAAGTATTACCTATTAATCTATCAATTATTTTTCATACGTATTTCGCACAATGAAAATTCGAAATGTTGGTCATTATTCAAACTATGTGACTGACTAAGTGATATAAATTTGATATCTTGCGGTACAAATATTGCAACACCACCCCCCTTAAGGGTGGATCAATAGTATGAGCTGGCTAGCTGATAACCCTGAAGACTTACCAGAGAAATCTCCTAGGTACCTAGGTACAAATATCTGTACATAATAAATAAAATCCTTTTTAAAAAGTTGATTTTATTCTCAACGTATTTCATTTTGAAATATCATGCAGGCACTATTAGCTTCTCTATTTCTAACATCTTATAAACCTTACACCGTAATTAATGGTCTACTTCCCGAGATATTGTATATCCCGATACGCCCTGAAACCTAAAATAGTTTTTCATTTGACATAATTCAGAACAGCTTTTTTACTGTTTTAACACGATACGAAACATATGTTTAATTAGTGTGACCATGAAAAAAGTCTTGGCGATAGTTGAATAGAATATTTACTTTGGGTCAATTAACTTGTGAGATACTTGTGTAAAATTGTATTGTCGATGACAGTGAGGGCTAATTGGCTTAGCACTTAGATAATTATTTCAATTTAAATGCCTAACATTTATTGACACTTAATATCAAATGAAATTTTACCAAATATGAATTGATTCCTTGACATTGAAATTTAAATGTTAAAATATAGAGCTATTATTTTTTATAAAAAGTTTAAATCAAATGTACTAAATAAATTAGATATTCATATAAACAAATATAGCATCACTGAATAAGTTAATATTGGTTTAAAATGAAATACTAGCAATTCTAGTAACAATAAGATTTTGGTTACTGTAAACTAGAATTGGACACTAATAAAGTTGCATATTTTTATTTTTAGGTTTTATTATCTTAGTAATGACACATTTTAAATCTCAATATTTTGCAAATCTAAAAGCTCACTTTTCGGCATCTCCAGCTTGGATCAATAATAATATTTTCTGGAATATTGGTAACCCAAATAATGTTCCTGGGAACCCTGAGAATATGTGTCTAAAAACGATTCAGCATTATTTGTCCATTGATATATTGCCTCTAGTTCTGGGAGGTACAATAATTGTAAAGGACAATTCGTTTTTCGATTCGAAAACTAAAAATGCATATCGATATTTCACAAAAATAATAGTAAAATGATGTTTTTTCTTTAAGTATTACCATGTTTTTCTTTAAAAGGGAATAATTACTTGTAGCATTTTCAAATTTTGGCATAATCAAATGCTACAGCTTTGCTCAGTTTATATTTATTTTTATTCGCAAATATAATTTGGTTAGGATTATTCCAATATAGTGTATAGTGCATTACCTTGTTTCACCTTGAAATTTATTGAATACACTTGCTATATTTATATTTATGTCTCAGTATGATGTACTAGATACTTATGAAGTGATAATAACATCAGGTCGGATTTTTATCCCTATGGGAGTAGTAGGTGCTACTAGGTTTCGGACACATGTTTCAAAAGTTTTGTTTATGCAGTTCAATTTGCTAGCTATTGTCTTCATAGATCTTAATACTTGAGCTCTCTTTTAATTACTCAGGAAAAGGCTCACAAGCATAGAGTTTGTTTATTGTTTCAAACCAATTGCTTGAAATACCTACCTCAAACAATTTGGAGATCATAAGAGTCATCTAATGTATAGTCCGTCTAGAAAGTATCCGGAAAAAAGAAAATACAAATACAGTTTTTCGGTTTAAATCTTTATTATTTCAATTATAAAATTACAACAAATAATTCCTCTTATTTACATATACAACCTCCATTTATCTCTAAACGCTTCACTATATGTCCAGATACACCCGAAACTAGTGACCGTCATAATGTTCAGTGATGGTGGTCCAGGTATAATACTCACCGAATAAAATCTGTTTTATTTTGTGGCATTCGTCCCAATTTAATGTTTGTTAGTCCCCATAATGTGTTTTCAATAAGACTCAGATCGGGTGAAGCTGCTATGAATTTGTTGCCAATTGGTGTTCTTGCATTCAAGCTTAAATATAGACATACGTATAGCATCGTGCATTATACTGCTGAATATGCCACCCCTCTGGAAACATTATCCATTTCCTCCTGGAAAAACCTCTATAATGGCACAATACTTTGAACTGTTAACGGTACGATCAACTATACAGAGAGGTGTAGTACCACGCTGTGATATTGCTCCCTAAACCATATTTCACTGGGAAATTTAGGAATTTGGACTGTAACATGTTTTCTTAATAAGATTTTCAGTCATGCTGGAAACAACTTTCGTCAGATATGCTGAAATTTTCTTCTTAAAAACGTTCACAAAGTCAGTATCATTGCAGCGATTTTTTTGGTTTCCTTGATATGTAGCATGCTAAATTATCGAAACCTTAGGAGCGGATTTTGTAGTCCCGAGGCCGCTGCAGAGTTTTAAATATTTCCGCAAATCCTACGCGGTCTTCCCGAAACTGCCATAGACCCCCCATATCTGTGCCGTTTTTTATCATCTTTATTGTCTCATATACTGAGCCTTTTCGAATCCACGAAATTAAACTAATTTTATAACATTCGAACATCTTTTCTATACAAAAAATCTACCTCTCTTCTTTTTTCTACTTTCGACATTACTTCACAAATCTTAAGCCTGCTTACAATTAACAATGTTTGACAGATAGTGTTGCCATGCTATTTTGACTGTAGCCTGCTATCCGGAGAATGTACTTGATGCATTACTTTTGTCTTGGAATGTTACGAAAAAGAAATATATTAATATTAGGAAGCATATAAAATTCCGGATACTTTCTAGACGGACTATATATTATAACTCATTTATCTAATTGTGTTTCGGTGTATTATTTATTTTTGTTTCCTTCGTCTTTCAAGGAGATTTCGTTTTTCGTTTATTAGGGTTAATGCCAGACTTAACTTGGTTTTGATAGTTAGACAGGTTCAATCGAATCGACGTTGCCAGGTAACGGTTCCCTGCAGATTGTTACGGCTTATTTACTTGCTGCTTGGCAAATATGGTTTAAAGCAGAATTTCGATTAACCGAGCTATGACGTTAGGTGTTCCATCATGCGCTTGGGTTCGTTATTTCAACTAAGTTAAGTTGGCAACAATTTTTCGGAAGTGATTCCTCTATTACGTTGATATATTTCGACCTATAAAAGTTTTTGTTTAGTTATTAGAATCCTACCTCCACGTGGTAACTCTCAAAATCTTTATGCTGTCTTCAGTGAAACTAATTCTATATTCCAAGCTATATAGAAGAATCTATGTTGCTATTGCTCTCATATGGCCGATGCTTGAATTTGACTTTTATTGCTTTTGAGGAAATTGTTGTAAAAACGTCCTTTACTTAATCGCATTTAATTAAGCACGCCACTGGATAAAGGTGCATGCCGCGTACGAATGCACATTGTGCAATGTGGCAGTTAACGCTCCATAATTCTAGAATCAGCCGTTTGGCCAACCGTCGTCAACATCCCAACCCAACCGACTCGACCGGGTGGAAATTTCCAGCCGTAAGCGGCAAGCGCGTCGCTAGAATTATTATTAAGTTTTAAGTTTAGTTGCCGTTCAGCTCCCGAGAAGGAAAGAAGTGAGAGACCACCTTAGGCCAGCGTCAACGTGGATCTTCAAGAATCCTAAAGGGACGAGCAACTCATCCATTTAGCCCCTAGCCCCATATCTCTAAGGAATTTATGAGATTTTTCGGCATTTTTGGCCACTAGCGACAGCCAAGTTTTCGACATCTCGAAAAAGATAGGGCTCTAGAAAGCTCACGGACGAGCAAAAAGGGCCCTGAAGCAAAGGAAAAGGCATTGTAGGACCAGCACTCTTAACTGGTACCGAATAAGCCTTCTACCGAATTTATTGAGTTTTTCCGAGTTTTTGGAACTTCAGGACTTTGAAGAAATTTCGCAGAAAAAAAAATTTAAGACAGAAGTTAAGTACTTGAAGAGGCCTTGTCAAGCGGCCGAGTACCAACAATTCACCGAGACCTTCAACTGTAGTGCGCACCCTACAGCAATACCCCGCGAAAAAGGTTAGTTGCGAGCACCTTGAGTCAGCCTACTGGTTTGGGTTCCCCCCATTCACGTATGTGCCTCTCTGGTCCTCAATACTAGTCGTAGTTAAACATTGGGCGAGAGTAAAGCGCGCCGACGGCCAGTTCGGTTTCGAGAACTGGAGAGCCCCCGGACTCCCCCATACTTTAGCTACGCGGCCTACGGGTGAAAAGCGAAAAGGCATAGAAGCCGAAAAATGAAAATAAGGCTTCACCAAAAAAATTCGAGCGCGTTCAAAGAGTGATAAGTTAGCCAAGTTGGTTCGGGAGATAGCGAAGTTATACTGTTGCGACTGGAGCTATCTTAAAAGAAGAAGCAAAGGCTATTTATCACTAGTTCGTATACCATACAAAACCAGCACGGTCTCTGAACTGAGAGTCGTGTCCGGGGAGTAGTTTGGTCTAGATACACATATCACACAATAAATCCCCAAAAAGTCCCCCCTGACGCCTCTGAATTACACAAAACCTCTGTCAGAAAACTGTCGAGCAGCATCTGACAAGTTGCCAGGGATTGATATATAATACATAGCAAACACCCACTAAAAATCCCCAAGAAACCACGATTTTTTAAAAGCCCTCCTCGAGCAACTTCCGTACGCCCCTCTTAAGGGGATCGATACCAAAAACTCGGGAATAGCGTCCGACGCCCTCAAAAGACGATTTTTGTGTTATCCTTGTTAAAATTCGTACAGATCCGGCTTCTTAGAGACCTTAAGACTTCCAACGCGTTTTGAAAATCTCGCGTGCGGAGCGAGAAGTCCCAAAAAACTAAAGACATTAATACGTGTTAGATATTAATTAAAATATCTTAAGTTCTTAGTTAATAATTGTTCATTAGAGGAAAAATCAAATAAAACTTGTTTTTACCAAAAATACTAGATTAAGAGTTAAACTCTCCTAGTACATGTATAAGGCTTATCCAGGGAATTGGGGCACATTTTAAGCTATCACTTGACATAGGGATTTATCAGGATTTTATTTCAATTATACAGGGTGTCCCAATTGTTCAAATTGGTAATCATTCGAATTACTGATTTCTGTATGAGGCTTAGCCAAGATTAGGAGATAGAATTAGGTTAGGGTCATAGATATTTTGTGTGACAACTACTGACGACTAAGCCCTTCTGGCACTTTGTAAAGACTTGCTATAAGGATTCAAGTCAAAATTGAAATTTTGTACATTGACATACAAAAAGACGAATAACTCAAAAGTTAGTCAAAAATAAAATAAATTTAAAAGCATCCACCCTGGGAATCTTTCCCCACTACCGTTGTTCTTCAAAGCATTTGATTAATAACGTTTCGGCCTCCTAAGGGAGAAAGTAAGCCGAAGTTTTGTTTTTACTTTAATTTAAACTTTTGAGTTAATTTTGTAGTCCCCATATACAGGGTGACTCTCAGCATCAAGTGGAACTCCTATACGTCTATAGGGTGTTCTAAATTTCTTGCCCAAAACAGATTTATTGCCCACTAACCTTGTGTTGTATTTAATTCAGCCTTCTGCTGACAGACGTTCTGTGGTGGCTGCTATCTACAATTTCCCTTGGATAGCGGGGAAGGCTTTGGTGAGCCCACCTTGGTTCCCCCCGGACTGACAGTGAGATCAGTTTACGGGTTGAATGTTGTCTAAGAACTTTTTGAAATACCGAGTAGTCGACTCGATAACGACTTGGCATCCCGTGAAAAAAAAGATAGACATAAATAATTGTAATATAAAAAAAATGACTTTCCGAACCCCTCAGCCGACGGCAACCACGCACCAAAAGCCCCCGAGTGTGGATGAGCTCTTGGTGCTAGAACTGTATAGAGACAGGTCAGAGGAACAGAGAGCGTTAACCCAGAGTCCCCCGCTGACTTCTAGCGAGTATATTGGAGACCCATGAGGAATTTATATTAGACCCGGAAGCGGCCTTTGGGATTACAGGGAATCTGTTCCCAAATTCACAATTAATAAATATAATGGGGAAGCTCAAATCGAGGCGGGGCTCCACATAGGGCAGCTAGAGCGTCACTCGGCCGAGCCGAGTCTACGCGGCCCCCTACTGGATCACCCCGAGCCGCACGTGACACATAGTACGCCTTGGCCGCTCACTGGAGAGGTTCCGAAGGCCAATGCGCCGCCACGGGCGACGCGCGTGCGCGCTGACGTCAAAATATCTCTTTAATAGACACTATTTGTTTTGTTCCACTGGCCAATACCAGGAAGAAAAGGGGCCATAGAACCCTATAGATTATTCTATAGGTAAGATGAAAAACTAGTTAGGTTATGAGTAATCTATTCAATGTTAGATATTTATTTTTTGTTAAGGTGAACAATTGTTTTTAGGTTCCTCTCCACGGGTACCGCTCTAGCACACACATATCGCCTTGCCTAAATTGCGAGTTCTATTTTTGCGTGTTGTCAGGTTATGATTTGAAGTGCTTTGAAGTTGCATGAACCGTAAATATACTAATACTGATATTAATTTGAAGAATATTTTAAGATTAGAAATACCTACTTCTGATTTCTAAGTAATAGTACGGGAGGCCACGACCAAAACCCGTGATTATCGCTATCCGTTTAAAACCATAGAAAATAGATAAAACACACTAAACCATGAATTTTTGCCTTATCAACTAGTGTCCGGAAACGGTGCGTTTTAATGGGGCGCCATTTCTGCTTTGCAAAAAATTAAGATGACAAAAATTTATTGCTATCCGTCTGGTTATTGAATAAATCAATTAATATAAGTTCATATTATAATAAAAATTTGTATATCAGACATCTGCGGTGTTGCACTTTTGTAATATGATAACCGGAAGTTGTATACACATCGGACCTTATAAATTCATCGCTGTCCGATTGAAATATTTTTTAACATACTTGTTTGAGTGACTTTATTAGGAAAATAATGTCTTCAGACACTTTCAATGGTGCGAAAGCAAAAAAAAGGTATTTAATAAAATTTTTGACCGACCTGTCTCACAGCCGGTGATGCTGGTAGAATTTGTCGCTTGCGCGCAAACACCAGTCAGTCACCTGTTTATTTTGCAGTTCGACAGCGAGATAACCTTGTATTTTGGCATCATAATGATTGTAACGTATAAAAAATGCTTTTGGTGACAAATCGTAAAGTCAATGCAATGGCAATGGTCTACAAGTTTGTCTGATTAGCAGCCTGCACAGGTTAATGTGTCTGATATTAGCATTTTTGTGATGCAGAATCATCTTTCTACCAAATATACCTGATTTCAGACAAACAGTGATAAGCTTCCCTCCCCCAAAATTTTTACATGTTACGCATTCTCATAAAAATAAACGCACCGGGACAGATTTCTGAAAATGGTCGTTTAAGTATCAATTCACCACAATTAACGAAAGAAAATTGTTTTCAGACAGATAGCAAAAAGTTTTTTCTCCTTTGTCATTTTTATTTCTTTTTTAAATTCCCCTATGTACATGCACCACTATTTTTTTCTGATATCTAAAAAAACATATTATTTACACTATTATTTAATAGCATATCGAAAATCAGACAGTTTGCTATCAGTTTTTAGGGTCCGAATTAATAACAACTTTAAAAATTAATTAAGGGCATAAGCACCACGCAAAATGTCTGAAAATACCGGTTTTCGAATCAAAATAATAAAATTACCAAAGCCACAAAGAACTTTGCGGATAGCGATTGTCGAAAAATCTTGGTTGTGGCCTCCCGTACTATAATATAATTTACCTATTTGTAAGGCTGTCTTGGCAAATTTAGATTTTCTACAGATTGAATGATTCACATGTCTTATTTTATACCCTTGCGGATCAATAAAATTCATGAATTTTAAACCCTGTGTGCTATTTACCTTCATTCTAGTAACCTATTAATCGGTACGCGGAATATTTGCCTAACAGTTTGTATCTGACACGATTGTCAATAATAGTCAATACTATGTAAGTTTTTTTCTTTCTGCTTTGTTGTTTATACATGTGATGTAGGTTGTACTGTATAATTGTTTTGTACTGTTAATTGTCTTATTCATAATAGTGACAGAATAAAGTATTTATTTTAGGGAAATATTATGTCTTATTGAAAATCTCCTCCAAAAGTTACTTTTCAGGATTTAATAACATTGTAGATTTTTCCTAGTTGAGCCTCAGTTAACTAGGTGGCGCCTAATAACTAATAAATTGTACCGAAGAATCAACGAACCTAGCTCTCCACTGTACTGGCTGCCGTTCGTATCTATTGGTAAGTTTTCTAAATGGGTTTAGGAAGTGTTGACATATACTTCCTTGGGTTTGTTTACTTGTCATTTTATGCATATTTCATTAGATGTTTCGTTATTGTTTTTTAGTCCATATTAGATGCTGGGCTGCTATTGTTTCATGATTGAAAATTTGATGGCAGTTACTTTGGTTTCTTTATTTTATAAGACCGCTCTAAGCTCTTAATAAAAAAAAGACACTTTGTCGAAATTGTTTGAATTATTCATGTGGTATAACAATTGTCGGTCGTCCCAGTCCTACCATTCTCGCTACCAGCTCACATAGTTTTCATGTTATAGCTCTTCAAAAATGTTTAAATGTAAAAATATATTTTTCATTTAATTAGAACCTTCATTTATTGTATAGATATAAACCAAAAAATATCCAATCCAACTAACCCAGCCTAAAAAAAATAATAATAAAAGAAAGTTTAAAAAATATTTATTGAATGGTGTCCATGAAATATTTCACCTATTATATAACTTTATTTAAGAATCACTTATAAGTGCTATTCACAACAATGACATACATAATTGTACAGGTTGTCCAATGCAAGAATGTCTATACCCTTATCTCGGAACATGTGCCCTTTAGAAAAAAGTTTTATACAGAAGTTGTTTGTATACATGTGAGCTATTTTCCTAAAATATTTTATTTAATACAGATTGTTCCAATATCGTAAGGTACCGGGGTACCACAGAGCGTTACTTATATAGAACACTCTGTATATTATTTTGTTGTCGAATACTATATACAATACACAATTCATTGTTCATGTAGCATGCCCTATATTAATTCAACTGTTTTCGAATTATTGACAGTTCAAAAATGACATTTTTACACTTTGGAGAGCTGTATCAAAGTCAAAGTCAAAAATGCTTTATTAGTGCAAGATAATGTTCTCATTCACAAAGCAGGTTAAAATAATTAAACAAAGTATTCCATAAAATACAGGAACAAAACAAAAACAATAATTTTAAAATAATCTAAAAAATAAACTAATTTAAAGAATAAAATAACATTAAATAAACAAATTGGCATTAAACAAACATCAATATACATGGTATATACTAACAATATTGAAAATGCCAAGAAATATAACCTTAAAATACAGACACATAGAGAAAAAACTATAAATAAAATAATAATGAATTTAAAATTTATATACGAAGATAAAGTCCCCTAAGCATTTATCTCGGCATTCGCCAGCACAGGGATGTCAGTCAAAGGAGTCGGAATAAAACTCTGCCACAGTGTAGTAGGCCCTACTCACCAATAACCTTTTTAAGTAACTTCTAAATAATCGCAAAACATGCAGAGATTTAATATCTGCCGGGAGATGATTATAGATTTTTTTACTTTCGTAAATTAATGCTTTTTTTGGTAAGGGTGCTTATAGGGATAGGAAGAAGAAGATTATTAGCGCCACGAGTATTGTGCAGTCCAGGACGACGTTTCATCGAACCTATGTTCTTGTGGACTAGAGTGGCAGTCTCGAGAATAAAGAGAGATGTCAATGTTAAAATCTTCTTGTCTATGAAAATTGGACGACATGATTGCCTTTGACTAACCCCCACGATGTAACGCACTGCTTTCTTCTGAAGAACAACCATAATATTCAGCAAATACTGGCTACTCATGCCCCAGAATGGTATGCCGTACCTCAAGTGGGAATCGAACACAGCAAAATACACATCTCGTGCCATTCCAGAACCAAGTGCGTCCCTAGCAGCTCTCACTGCAAAACATGCAGATAACAATCTCTTGCTTAGGTTAATAATGTGATCCCTAAAACGTAACTCACAGTCAGTGAAAACTCCCAGAGACCTAGCAGCAACCCTCACATCCACTGGTTCATTGCCCAAACTCAGCCCCGCCATGTCACATCTGAAACCCATCACAAGGGTTTTATTAATATTTAAGGAAAGTTTGTTACAATCAAACCAGGCCTTTATCTCCAATATGTCTCCGGATACATTCTGTCTCAAAGCATCAACAGAGTTATTGTACCATACAACAGAGGTATCATCCGCAACAAGTGTAAAAACGACAAGATATCCCGACACTAACAAGATCGTTAATGTAAATTAGAAACAGAAGGGGTCCCAGAACAGATCCCTGTGACACCCCATTTCCGATATCTAAAACTGTTGACTTACAATCTGACACAACAACAAACTGCCGTCGATCATCCAAATACGAGCGAAACCAAGCAAGAGAAGAGCCCCTAAATCCATACAACTCAAGCTTGGAAAGCAATATTTCATGGTTAACGCAGTCAAAGGCCTTGGGAAGATCACAGAATACCGCAGCCACTGCCCTACCATCATTAAGATCGCAGTAAACGTTAGAGAGCAGATCAAAAATAGCATCGTGGGTTCCCAAGGAACCCTGAAACCCAAATTGCCTTGACGATACAATTAAGATTGTGTAACTGAAGGAAACTCCATATTCTGCCTTTAACAATCTTTTCAATTACTTTGGATACAGTCGAAAGCAAAGATATCGGACGATAGTTAGAAGGATCCTGAAAGTCGCCACCCTTATGCAAAGGAATAACCTCGGCTGATTTTAGGCAGGAAGGAAATCTACCTGTCAACCACGAATCGTCGATACCAAATGCCAAGACCTCCAATGCATCATCAGGCAATGCTCGAAGTAATTCGCAAGATATTTCATCGTCACCACACGACTTAGAATTCTTAATATCACCAAGTGCTTCATAGATCTCACACTCTAAAACAGGGGTAAAGCAAAACGAATCTGCAACAGATACGTGTGCGAGATAATTTAGAGGATTTCCCGAGATTGAAATTTTATCAGTCAAACTACCAGCCACACTACAATAAAATGAATTTAATGTGTTGGGATCTACATTCATATCGCGACAACCATGCTGCATGGAACGGTTACACATTTCTCCCAAAATAGACCAGGATTCCTTTTGCTTATTTTTAGCCTCCGACAGCCTACTGCTGTAGTGAAGTTCCTTAGCTGCTTTCACCAATCGACGATAAATATTACGATATCTATTGCAATAAGATACAAAATCAGGATTGTTTAGGAAAAACTTTTTAATGTTTTTAAGGCAGCGCAAGTTTCTAGCAGAAATCCTTAAACCCTCCGTAAGCCAAGGTTTCTTCTTTCTTGTCTTATGCTTGATTCATCTCAATGGAAATGCTCTGTTAAAAACATCCAGTACAAACGAATGGAACGATACCAAAGGCTCTGGAAACTGCCTTATTCCCAACCAGTTAACATTCTGATACAACTGAAGAAATTTATAAAAAACCACTACTAAATATTCTTCCTCTTCTTCGTTGAGTCTTATTTTCAACATTAAGGTGATCAAAAATAGCTAAAACTGCTTCATGATTCGAAATACCGGCACTCACAACTGAACAACACACAACACTACAATCGGAACACATGTAATCAATAATACTCGACGATCCGCTGCAAATACGCGTGGCTGAAGTTACATGCATGTTTAAACCATGGGATATCAGAATATTATTAAGCAGAACTGAGTTAATATTTTGCTGATCCCCAAAATTAATATTAAAGTCACCCGCAACTATAACCTTGGATGAAGGCGAAATTTGTGACAGTAGGTGGTCAAGCCTATCCCCCTGTACTAGCAATAGGCGAGCGATAAATGCACAATACGTATAAGTCATGTTTCCTACTATAAATTACAGAGAATTCAAACACTTTTTCCTGCAGAAGATTATCAAATTTCTCTATCTTCTAACCAAATTCAGTTAGACCAAAACAGATTATATGTTCCTATCTTAACTTCTTATGTTTTACACAAATTTGTATGTTCTCTTACAAGGTGATATTCTTAATTTTGACAGTTGTCAAAAAACTTAGGTATACCTCAAACCGAGAATAACAACCGCAGAGAAGCGACAACATAAATCCCGCCCAAAAATTTGGAGTGGGAGGTAAACCGGCCAACTGTCATCTCCACGTGCTTGTCAGTTTAGTTTAGTCCGAGATTTGTTTAGTACATTCGTCGACGATAAATTTTTTGCGTTAACGCCATTTTCCTTTGTTTTATTATTAAAGTGACTTCTTAAGCGAGGGTGAAGTCAAAAAATGAAACGCTTATCATATTGAAACGCTTTTCAAAGTGAAACGCCCCTTTAATTAAGCATGTTCCAGTATAGCTAGAGGGCTGAACTTTTTAGGACATGTAGCCGGGGTAAAATGACGATCCTGGATGAAAACTGGACCCCGTACACCCCCCCCCCTCGTTAGGCCAGGAGAGAGGGGAGAAAAAAAACTAAAATAATTCATTTCGTTAGAACGGGAAGCTATGGGGTCGAATTTTTTGTGGTAGATGCGCCACCTGGGGGGGGGGGGGGGGGCTACCTTAAACCATATGGGGAAAGGGGCTCTAATTTAATGGGGATTTTGGGGAAAAACATTTTTTGCCGATCTCTGCAACGGAGTCTCGGATCGAAAATATCACGAGTTATATTCGAATATACCCCCACATCCCCGGATATTAAAATAGGTTATAGCGTATCGGAACCGGTTCAAAAGACTAAAATAAGTTGAGACTAAGTGAAACTAACCGAACGTTGATTCGACGACTAACCCAAATTAACCAAATCTATTGAAATTGATTATAACTATTGGAACCGGTTCAAATGATTAAAATAAGTTGAGACTAAGTGAAACTAACCGAAAGTTGAATCGACGACTAACCTAAACTAATCAAATCTATTAAAATTGATTTTAACGTATCGGAACCGCTTCAAATGACTAAAATAAGAAGAGAATAAGTGAAACTAACCGAAAGTTGATTAGACTACTAACCCAAACTAACCAAATCTATCAATGAATCAAACTTTTTCGGTTTCTTATTATATTTCATTAATTTTTTCTCACTTAATTATGAACTAAACAGAAAAAAATATACGACATTTTTTGTCAGATACCGATTTTTTATTTAGAAGAATTCGAACCTTTTTAAAAAACGTTACGAGAGAGCGGCGCAGACGCATGTCTGCATCCGTTGCGTCAAAAATGTAATGAATGTTTAAGCCCAACGAAGGTATGGTATTTTTAATTCAAACATATCAATATGGTGATCATCCACCTTTTTTGCTTATTTTAGTTTCGGACCGTAAGGCATTGCATTCTTTAATGGTTAAAAATATATGTCAATTAAAATAATCGAATTTGACAGATGTAACTATCAAATGTGACAGTTGCACGTGTCATATTTTACTCCCAAACGATAGAGCAACGAAAAATACAAATCTTTTGTTAAACAATATTTTCCATATTTGTTATATTAAGGGAAATATTGACGAATATATTCATCTGTCATATTTGACGTTTTCTTAAAACTTTTGATTGACAGAATCGTACATAGTCGTCTTTTAATAAGGAATGAATTTACAATATTCTGACATACATTTTGACATTACAACGATATATCCATTATGAAATATATATCATTATTTATTTCTTTTGACATATATTAATAGTATGTGTAACTGATTGACTTTTGGTTAGTTTGGGATAGTCGTCCTATCAACTTTCGGTTAGTTTCACTTAGTCTCAACTTATTTTAGTCATTTGAACCGGTTCCGATACGTTATAATCAATTTTGATAGATTTAGTGAGTTTGGATTAGTAGTCCAATCAACTTTCGGTTAGTTTCACTTATTCTCAACTTATTTTAGTCATTTGAAGTGGTTCCGACACGTAATAATCAATTTTAATAGAGTTGGTTAGTTTGAGTTAGTCATCGATTCAACTTTCGGTTAGTCCCAACTTATTTTAATCATTTGAACCGGTCCCGATACGTTATAATCAATTTTGATAGATTTGGTTAGTAGTACAATCAACTCTCGGTTAGTTTCATTTATTCTCAACTTATTTTAGTCCTTTGAAGCGGTTCCGACACGTAATAATCAATTTTAATAGAGTTGGTTAGTTTGGGTTAGTCATCGATTCAACTTTCGGTTAGTTTCAATTAACCTCAACTTATTTTAATCATTTGAACCGGTCCCGATACGTTATAATCAATTTTCATAGATTTGGTTAGTTTGGGTTAGTCATCCAATCCATTTTCGCTTAGTTTAACTTATTCTCAACCTATTTTAGTCATTTAAAGCGGTTCCGATACGTTAGAATCAATTTTATTAGATTTAGTTAGTTTGGGTTAGTCGTCGATTCAACTTTCGGTTAGTTTCACTTATTCTCAACTTATTTTAGTCATTTGAAGCGGTTCCAATATGTTATAATCAATTTTAATAGATTTGGTTAGGCTGGGCTAGTCGTCGAATCAACTTTGGGTTAGTTTCACTTAGCAACTTATTTTACTTATTTGAGCCGGCTCCGATACGCTATAAACAATTTTAATAGGTTTGGTTAGTTTGGGTTAGTCGTCAATTCAACTTTCGGTTAGTTTAACTTATTTTCAACTTGTTTTAGTCATTTGAAGCGGTTTCGACACGTTATTGGTTAGTTTGGGTTAGTCGTCGAATCAACTTTAGGTTAGTTTCACTTAGTCTCAACTTATTTTACTTATTTGAGCCGGTTCCGATACGCTATAAACAATTTTAATAGATTTGGTTAGTTTGGATTAGTCGTCCAATCAACGATACAAATATTTCGTAACGCGAGACGAAAACATAAACCATCTCGTGATGCGACCTTGAAAAATCACTCATATGAAACCAAAGAAGTATTCACTTCAAAAAGGTTAGAGCGCGACAAATCAGTAAACTCTGAGTTAAACCGTTAAATCCTAAAAGATAACTTATTCATAATACATTTCTAATAAAATAAATAATAAACATGTAATTAATTACTGTTTTATCGGTGTATAGCATTTCTTTTCCCTTCATTACATTTATCCCAGTGTATTAAACCGGCCATCTGTCACATATGACAGATTGAACTTGGCTCTCCAACTTCAAAGGTGCTGATGGATTTTGTCGCTTCTCTGCGGTTGTTATTATCGGCCTCAAATATGATCTTGTTGTTTAACATAAAAAGTAAGATATGAACATGCAAAGCGTTTTGCTCTAACTTAATTTGGTCACAAGATATGGCTCTCCAAAATGTAAAAGTGATATTTTCAACTGTCAGTATTTCCCAAAAAATAGGAATATCGTTATAGGGTATGCTACATGAAAAATACTTGCAACTGTGCATAGTATCCGAAAATACAATTATAGGTTTGTTCTAGCAGCGATTTCAAACGGTTTCAAACCATCCGGAGTTTGCGCATAACGATATAAGCGTCGCTTATATCGCTATGCGCAAACTCCGGATGGTTTGGAACCGTTTGAAGTCGCTGCAAGAACAAACCTAATATATGCAGTGCTCCTTTTAAATTAAGAAAGCTGGGTGGTGACAAGCGAAATTGGTACAACTTATATTAATTAAAATATTTTAGGAAAATAGTTCACATATATGCAAACAACGTCTGTATAAAACTTTTTTTCGAAAGGGCACACATTCTGAGATAAAGGGATAAACATTCTTGTATTGGACACCCTATACAGACATAATACCTAGTGTACTGTACAGGGTTGGCCAGCAAAATAGCAACACTCTCGTAATTTTTAAACCTTAATTTGAATTTCAAAATTGCACTAGGAATTCGAAATGGGTGTATCCACAGGCAGCCTTAGATCATCTCTCTGACATGTCAAATTTTCTAGTGACGTAACACACATGACTCAACACATTTTTTATATTGCAATTATATGTATTTTGTGACACGTCATTTTAAAAAGAATTCAATTCTGAATGCAGTGGACATATAGCTAACGGGATTGAATAAATGTTTTAGTAAATACAATACAATACAATACAAATACTTTATTTGCCAAAAATATTACTTGAATTACAAAATTATATAATTACAAAAATTATGAGAGCAAATAGGAGTGTCTCTCGATTATATGCGAACCATTAGTCTGCACCCGCAAAGTACGCATAGTACAGATGAGACAACCCTGATGGCATACATTTTCAGTCTTAAAAACAATAATCAAAATAACCCGCAATATCCTGCAATATATGTATACCAAAAACCTAAACCTAAACTACCTCAACTTTTTTTTTCTTTTATTTTTTCTTTACTACCAATACTTATATACAAAAAAAATAGTCAGCGAGTTGGCGCCGCCGATGTAGGCCGGGAAATAGAAGGGGCGATGCGGACTGGAATAAACTAACCAAAACAGCAGGGGCATGGGAGCGAGAGAATCGGCGACACCAGCGATCAATGCCACATTACGTAACATCACCACCAGAAATAAATACATGTTACAGGAACCCTCACTTAAAAAATAAAAACAAAAAGACAATCAACCACCCAAGACTTGTTGTGTTAGTCTCCTTAATTTGCTCTGCTCAGAAAAGGCACGCAAACTTAGCAACTTTAATTCCCTTGGGATATTATTCTACATTTGAACAGCGACGTATTTAAAGGAGCGCTTGAAGGCCTCTTTCCGATGCATAGGTACGACAAAATCATTGTTGTTGCGTGTTGGGTGTAAATGGTTAAATTCCTGAAGCTGACTTCTCAAGTATGTTGGTCGACCTGTCTTTATTATGCGCAGTGGCGTAGCTACCGGGTGGGCATGGGGGGGGCAAGGCCCCACGGCGCCAAGAGAAATTAGGCGCCGCTCCGAATTTATAAATATGCTAATGCTAACAATGCAATACAATCCAAGATTAAATACCAAAATATATATTAAACTTTTTACCCAACCAATACATTTTGCGTCAGGGATTTATTCTACGTGGAATAAAGATATGTGTCCCTGCGCGGCGGCATGTGCATGCAAATTTGGAAAAACGATGCGTAAGGCGGCATGCGACTTCAAAGAAAAAAAATCCGATGATTTCGGTCGTAAACAAGTATGTGTTTTTCAGAGTTCTTCTTTCTTTCTTTACTGGATATGGCTTCTGTCTCTCAAGGGACAATTTGCCAGCACATTTTGAAGGTGGTATCCGGAAAACGGTCTGGCTCTAGGCCATGTTTCAGATACCATTTTTTTAGTTTCGAGTTAATCAATATAATATTATCTAAGTGCTGTGAAACTTGGGTGTATTTTTCTTCTCTGGCTTGTCTTTTCTCTTTTTTCTTCTTTCTTCAAGGGTGAGTATTGATAAACTGCATTACATTCAATTTGAAGTGCAAGTCAAGGTGCAATTCGCAAATATGTCATTTACATTGAACGAATTTTTAGGTTACGTAATTATATGTATGGAATGTTTTATTTTGTGTGTTGTGAATTGCCAGATAATTACAAATCATTTTTAAAAACAATTCCTCGTTGAAATCGTTTTTTCCAATTACAGTGTCTTCAAAAAAATCATTTTCATCAAAAGGAGCCCTTCAAAATCCTTTTTACATGTGTGCGAATTGTTTGATGCAAATGTTAATTTATTCTAATACTAATTTGAAATTTACCTAATCCACAGATAAATTAGACCTAACCTTAACAAAGCAACATTAGAATATTAAGATAAAAAATAATAATCTAACCTACAAATTTATTTTCTGCTTGCGTTTGGCAAGCAGCTTAACAAAATTCAAAGTGCACTTCAAAGTCAACTTCGAATTTTGTCCAATGTAAATGCTACGTGCTGTCACCATATGGCAAGCATGAAAATTTCAGCTTGAATTTAACTTCAAATTGAATGTAAATGCAGCTTTAGTATTGACAAACACAACAAAGTAGATGACAACACAATCGGAGGGAACACAGAATTGAAAAAGGAATCAATTATATATTTAATGTTGTATAGCTGTATTACCAGTGTAAAAGGTTAGAAAATGAAAAATTTGACAGATGATAGAAATTGATCATCAAAGGTATTCATATTGTTGTATTTACAATATTATATTATTGACTTTACGGAATCTGTTAATTAATGTAATCACGTTAATGTTTAGATTTCCAAGTACAGTGGACATTGAAATAGGGGTGGGCATATTTTCCTTAATCATGCATTGACAGAAATCTAAGTTTGGTCTTATGTTTATAGGACATTCTAAAAAGATGTGATTGAGGTCATCTGTAAGAGGGGGGATTATGGTTTTCATTAAAGTAAGGGGGCTTTGTCTAATGCGCACTGGGTTATTTCAGCGTTTTTTTGGAGGCCCGCAACTTTTACTAGATGACCACTACTTTTACCTGCAGGCTAGAACCACCTTTTTCTAGTGGGTTGGAAGCAGGCATTGCCAGCAGCAATTATCAGCCAATCTCGACACCGAGCTATCGACGTATCTATAGGTGCCCGGCGCCTCCACCAGAGTTCAACAACCGTATTTGGGGTATTGTACATAAGCCTAATCTTTCATTGATTCAGCATACACCGTTTAATATAATCGCTCTTTCTGTTAATATAAATCAGACATTTACCGCCAAGCTTCGAGATAGCTCATTAATTTTATTTTCATTTATTCACTGGTTTATCGGACCAGTCAATTTCTTTGCTCTGAATTTTCTCTCTTTTTAAGATAAGTCAAGCGTTGGCTCAATAATTTTATTCTTTTCATTCATTTATCAAGTAATATAATCGCTCTGAAGTTTCTTTCTATATAATATGAATCCAGCATCGACAGTCACGCTTTCAATAGTTTTATCCTAGTTTTGTTCTTTCATTAACCACAGACACAAAGAGGACTTTCTTTAATGCCTATGATATTTAGATATTTGCCTGTAAGACAATGGCCAGTTCTCATTCGAATCAAGGTTGTGAGATGTCTTTTATCGATGTAGGGGTGTTTTTTTATAAAATGGAGTTTTTGGAAAGCTATCCTGAATTTTTGCATACCATCTTCCTTTCCGCCCCAAAGAGAATTTCCATATTATGTTGTGCTCTTTCATTATAGAATTTTTTATTATACTTAAAATGTGATCTTATATAAGGGCAAGTTCTTGGGGATATTAAGCTGTCTGCCTATGTTGGCTAGTTTGTCTGCATTCTCATTTCCCTTAATTTTTGTATGTCTTGGTATCCATGCTATCCCAATGTCCGAACCTGCTTCATTTACTGTAATTAGTAGGCTTTTTGTTTTAAGGGTGTTATAATCCAAATCTGAGTTTATTTGATTTTGATTCATTCTTTCAATGGCACTTTTAAAATCTGTAAATATTATCGTTTTTTTAACATTCCTCAATAAGTATATTGATGCTTCATATACAGTTACCACCTCGACAGAGCATATATTATATTCATCAGGCAGTCTAGAACTGAGATAATTGTATTTGAATTTTAGGGCATGGATTCCAAATCCAGTTTTATTCACTTTTTAGATCCATCTGTATAAATAAATATATATTCATTTTTGTATTTTTCCGTGTTAATCAAAAATAGAGTTTAAATGCATGTGTCTTTTTTGTCCAAGTTCAAAGTTATAATATTAAGTTTTTTATTTGAGTTTCGTATTTGATGTGAAAACAAGGTGATTTCAAGTCTTTCTATTTTAGTTCTGTATTGGAAGAAGTCATTATATGCTTGTAGTAAATATGGTATATCTTTTCCTCTCCAGTAATTAGCATTTATCATATGAGGTATTTTAATTGCTTTTAGTATAGGTATAATGGGGTGATTGAAAATATTGATTATTTTTGATAAGAATTTCGTTGCAAGCCATCGTTGCCTAATTTCAAACATCATTTGATTACTCTCAGTTATTAGTACGTTTGTGGGGGTGGTTTTTGTGCATCCAAGAACTATTCTAAGTGCTTGGAATTGTATATATTTTAATTTTGTTAAATTTTTCTTATTAATGTTTAGGAGAAATGCTCCATATTCTATGTGTGACATGACGAGTCCCAGGTAGATATTAGATAAGGAGTTCAGAGTTTCGTATTTAGGAAGTACCATTAGCCAATCTAAATAACCTAGTAATACTATACTAAGCATAGAAAATGAATTTGCCCAAGAAATTAATTTTGATCAAATAATCGATCAATTTACATCGATTTAAAACCGAAGAAAGACTCTAATATTTAATTAATTAATTAATTAAGGTTACACATTTTTAGTTTACGTTTATATTGAAATATGTATGTACCTGTTGGTTGGTTGCCGTTTATATATTTTATAAAATATACGTTTAATATTATGATGTGTTATTTTTGGATTAATTTGCTTATATACACAAAATATAGGGTTGTTTTAAGCGCCAGCGGATAGGCTTGCCCCCCGGCGCCGACATTTCTAGTTGCGCCACTGCTTATGCAATATTAAAACATATTCATATGGAGTAATTTTCTGTTATTCATGTTTAAAATTTTATTTGTATTAAGGTATGGTGTAATGTGATATCTGTAGGGAATGCTATAAGAGAATCTCATGCAGGAATTCTGGACTTTCTGTATAGATTTTCTGGTACACAGATTTAACAAATCCCCATAAACGACATCTCCATAGTCGAACAACGACAAGATCAAACTATCGCAAAGCAAAATTTCTGTTCTGGCGATAGATAGTTTTTTATTTTAAAAAGTTGTCTTAAACGTATGTACGCAGATCTAATTTTTATTTTGATATATGATTCGAAAGATAGAGACTGGTCGAAAATTATGCCCAAGTTTTTAGCTTCTGATACTATTGGAACAGGTGTATTATTGATATTAATATTTACAGTGCCAATGTTTGGTCTTAGAAAATTTTAGATTTGGTGGCGTTTAATTTAAGATTGTGATTTTTCGACCATATGTTTAAATTATCCAAGTCAGTGTTGAGGTTATTTTGAGCTGTTTGTAGATTGTCGGAAGATATTGGAATGTATACCTGGGAATCATCGGCATATTGATGTAGGGTTGAATGTTTAATTGTTGTATACATATCTGCAACATAAATTAAGAAAAGTAGAGGTGAAAGTATAGATCCCTGGGGTACTCCCTGGTTAATGGGCGTGAATGGTGTTAGAATGTCTTCAGACTGTTGATCGATCCTTACACTGCTCTGTCGATTGTATAAAAAATCTTTCATGAAATTTTGAAAAGGAATCAATTATATATTTAATGTAGAGCATCACCCCCAAAACCAAAAAATCGTAGTTTTGCCAGTAACAATTTATGATTTAAGGTATCAAAGGCCTTACTGAAGTCCAACAGAGCCATAC
>MU192115.1:0-23901 GCA_016904865.1 Pissodes strobi
AACTTAAAATCCTAAATTATGTTTAGCTAAAAGTTAACAACACATTCATTGCCTGTTAGGCGGTACGAAGTTCGCCGGGTCAGCTAGTAATATAATATATTGTATGTATATGCAAGGTTTTCTCGGATATTTCGGCGCCCACCTAGAGAGTTTATTTCAAAAGATATCAAAAAGTGGGACATTTTTCTGTTAAGAATTTTTAATCAAAAATATAAAAATATTTCTTGAATTGTGAAATGTAAAGTCTCCAATTTTATAAAATGTACTTTATATTTTTGGCCGAAAATCGCGTTCCTCTAACTTTCGTATTGCATCACCATATAATTATAATATTTTTGTTTTTAATAATTTTATATTTTGCTTTGAAAATTATACTATTATATCTATTTTTTTTGTAAAATAAAATATGGTCTACTTTGTATTTTTTTTTGGTAAGTTAATTAATAATAGTTAGAATTAATAATTTTCTTAATAAGGAAATAAAAACGGTTTTAAAAACATCATTTTTCATATCCTCTTATTGTCGTTATGTCATGTCAAAATATTAAGCCCTGATTACGCCCCTATTTTCGGTCAGTTTACATTTTTTAAAGGACCTTGAATGCCCCAGTTGTTTTTTGGGAACGACCGTACCTAAGTAAGAAAATAAAATACGACGGCAAATAAATATCAATAATAAAATATGTGATGATAACTGATACAAAATGTCTACAATTATTTGACGTTCGTTTATGAAATACTTTGTTTCGTAGCCAAAGTCTACTACAAAAATTTTACATATTTTAGAAAAGTTGTGATTTAACGGCTGAAATATGTCAACACCTATTACCTATTATATGTTTTTGAAAACAAATGATCTCGAGTGAACTATGAAAAAATACACCTGCTGCGTCGTAGGTACCTCAAACATTATTGCTACGCGTCGCGCAGTAACATTCTTTTTCTACAGCCGCGCGCAAAATAACTAATTACTAAATTCAAATGAAATCGCAAAATCGACGAATGCCGTGGATCCTTATTTTGCGCTCTAGCGCGAACAAGGAAAAGAAAATTCTCACTTTTTCCGTCGAGTCTGCTATGAATGGTCATGGAAACCGAAGATAAATAAATGACAGTCGTGCGTTTGTTACAGTTTGTTGCTGGCACTCCTGTTCTAAATAATATGCCCGAAGCCCGAATATAATATGTCAAAACCGACAGCATACCAAAGCATACCCTAAAGCTGCTGGATTCCATTCAGAAGAGGGCTGTGCGTCTCGTCGGCGATCCGGAACTGACCCGGAATCTGGATAGTCTGGAACATCGCAGACATGTGGCCGAGATGTCTCTGTTTTACAGATACTTTCACGGCAGATGTTCCCAAGATTTGGCCCGCATAATCCCGCCCCTGGCAACTCCTGTCAGACAGTCCCGACAGACGGCAGGAGCGCACCAGTTCGTCGTACAACTAGAAACACCTAGAACATCGCTTTACCAGAACTCCTTTGTCTGGCGCACTGCATCACTGTGGAACTCACTTCCGGGACATCTGTTTCCCACTAATTACAACCTACAAATATTCAAGAACCGTGTCAATCAACATCTTCGCGCACACACCGCTCGTCGAGCGCCATAGGATCTCCCTTTAGTGTGTGTGCCACTGCCATAAAAAAAAAAGTCATTTGCAAATTTCAAAATAAGTATAGAGAAAAATGTGGATTTAATTTTAAAAAATGCGGCTGTAGAAAAAGTTCTGTGTGTTTTTCGAGCGCAAAGTAAGATTGCCGTTTTGGGAAGATTACTGCGCTCCGGTACGCGTCGCGCAGTAAGATTCTTTCTCAAGCGGCAATCCGTTACTTTACGCTCTAAATACACAAATAACTATTTAATATGTTCAGAATTATTGGTTCTAGGGAATGGTTCTTAAAATAGAGACAATAAGTACTGGGCGACATATATTCTTTGATTAAATTAACGACACCTTGTGGATCTGGATTATTTGGAATAAAGAATTGAATTCTCTTTTTATCATCGAATATTTGAGTTATAAGTTTATGACATTCATTGTTGGATGACTAACGGAATATAATTTATTTAGCGAATAAATTCAAATGTTTTTTTGTGTATTGCGCTCCTAAAATGGGATTTTCCTGTGACGTATGAATTGTTTGATTATCTGTGTCAGCTATTGTAGCTTGATTAGAGTATCCAGCAGGTTTTATTATATGTTGAGAAATTATATTTATTGTTTTCTGGATTAGGATTACATTCCGTAATTGGTATATTCTGATTGATTTCTGATGAAATTTTGGAAAAAGTAGGTTTCCTTTGATTTCCCAAATATTCGTCCACTCGATATTTCCCTAAATAATTTTCAAACTCTTTTATCCAAGACGTGTCAGGTTTGGTACTGGTGGTTTGATGAATTTGATCAATGGCGTTTATATTTATACCATTATTTCTTATTGAAATCCTAGACAGAGCATCTGAGCATTGGCATTCAGTGTACCTTTCTTATATTTTATCTCGTAATTATATTCGGATAGTTTTAATCTCCATCTAACTAACTTAGAGTTACGCTCTTTAATTGAAAATAACCACTGTAATGGTTTGTGATCAGAAAGTATGGTAAATTTTTGTCCAAACAAATACGGACGAAAAGTTTTTGTAGCCCAGACAATGGCTAGCAATTCTTTTTCGATAGTTGCATAATTACATTCAGCCGAGAGTTCTACTAGCGTAAGCTATGGGGAGATCGTTTCCAATGGGTCCTGCATGAGTAACTGTTTACAAGTTTGAAAGGCATTTAAAAAGTCTTTGTCATGATTTTTTTTTACCTTTTTTCAAACAGTTTGTCATGGGTTTAGTTATTTTGGCAAAGTTCTTGATAAATTTCCTGTAATATCCTATTAATCCTAAGAATGATTTAATTTCTTTTGTTGTAGTAGGTAATGGGAAATTTTGTATTGTTTCTACTTTCCGTGGATTCGGCTTTATGCCCTCAGGAATAATAACGTATCCAAGAAATTCGACTGTCTTTTTCATAAATTCAGATATATCTAGTTGGATTTTGAGATTATATTGATTTAATCTTTGAAACACTTGACGTAGATTATTTACATGTTCCTGCAGAGAACTGGAATAAATAATAATGTCGTCCATAAAGACTAAGCAAATATTGTTTTGTAGGCCTGAAAGGACGCTATCCACTACACGTTGGAAAGTGGCAGGTGCGTTTTTCAAACCAAAGGGCTTTTTATTGAATTCAAAATGACCTTTTTCTACGTCAAAGGTTGTCTTCGCAATCAAGTCTTGATGCATTTCCACTTGGTGAAAGCCTGAGGCAAGATCCAGTGTTGTAAAATAGTTAAGTCGTCCGAACCTGTCAAGAATGTCCGCGATGTTAGGAATCGGATATCGATCATCTATCGTTTTTTCGTTTACCTTGCGGTAATCGACTACCATTCTCCATTTTTGTCTTCCAGAGGCATCTGCCTTCTTAGGGACTATCCAGACTGGTGATGACCACGGCGAACAAGATAGGCGAATGATGCTGTCCTCTAACATTTTATTAATTTGATCATCAACTTCCTTCTTATGGACGTACGGGTATCTATAAGTCTTCGTGTGTACAGGTATTTCATCAGTTGTCTTGATTTGATGTTTAATCTTGTTGGTAAAAGTCAACTTATTATTAGGGTTATGAAAAATGTGTGAAAATTCCAAAATAACTTTCCTTAATGCGTTAATTTCCTCAGAATTTAAATGATTCGTTCTTAAGAACGATAAAGGATTTGTATAACTGTTTTGTAAAATACCTGTAGTTTCTGTTATTTGCTTAATATTAAATAAAAAAAATTGTGACTCCTCACAAATGATAGACATATTTTCAACATCACCCAGTGTATATTCTAATAAAATAGATTCATTTGAAAAATTATGAACTACCAGTGCTATGGTTCCGTTTTTAACTTTAGAAATAGTTTGAGGAATAACATAGTTCGTTTCAGTAGTTTCAGGTGTAATGATTTTAATATCCTCATTTAATTTAGTGTTAACGTGACATAATTTAATACAATTTGCTGGAATTTCCAGGGATTGCGTGGAAAAATCGTGCTTAAATTGTAAAGGAATTCTTACTTGTTGGTTAAATAAGATTTCATTCTGAAAATCCATATTTAATTTATTATCTTGAATAGCTTTGATTCCTATTATTCCATCGAAGTAATCATGGAAGTTAAACATTAAAAGCTCAAAATTATTTAAAATGATAAATACCTTTAAAATAAGGATGTTTATTTTTCCTAGAGTTTTTTGTGTACCCATACACGTAGGTAACTTGCTTTGTGAATTTATTATGAGATTCTGAAAATACGTTTCGGAAATATAAGGTCTTATGAGTGAACCATGTCTACCTGTATCTATTAATAATTTGCAAGGGGGGTCATTTATTGTTATAAAAGGCAATTGATTTATTTTATAGCTATTTAAAGTCAAGGCTGGTCTTTTGTTTCTGTGGAAATGAGAAAGTTTTCATTTTCAGAATTAATGTTGTAATCATATACGTCGGCGTCGTCTAATTCTAAAAATTCATTCTGTTCAGGGATTTCTTCTTCGAATTGTTCTTGGCCAAACTCCACTAAATTAGTAGAATAAATATTATTTATATCCTCGATAGTGCATCTAGGAGGTTCCGCATGAGGGTTGGACCTGAAGAAATTAGGGTTGTAACCTGAATGGTTAGGGCTCTGGAATCTTTGTTGTGATTGAAATTCAACACAAAAATCTAATGCCATCAGGAACAACATCAACCTATGGACACAGCTTATTCACTACCAGCTAGTCATCTTAGGGTTGGGGCGGCATTCTCTGATTTGGGAAAGTCAATAACCAAATTTTGCAAATTTAAGAAGAGATCCATGACTCATTTGTTTTAAACGTCTGGGCATCTGAATAATTATTTTGACGGTTCGTTTAATTTAAAATATGCTTTTCTACCATCTAAAATCCGTTTAAAAAAGATTTTAAATGGCAAAATTGTATAAAACTCCAAAATTTCCGGAGTTTTGTCGTGGATTTTGAAGCGAAAATTCATTTTAAATTCAACCGTCTATTAAAAATAAGCTGTGCTATAAATCCAAAAACACTGAGAATATAATATAATTAAAATCTAATACCGCCTTAGCCGCTAGCTTTTTAGAAGCGTCATTTGAGTCGTTGCAATCCCGGCCGTCCCGGAGTAGCTTGCTCCTAAATGCGCACGGGTTATAATGTCACATCGGTTTACACATTCCGTCCCCACATTTCCGTCCCATTTGCCGAAATACCGCCACGTAAGATGTTTACACATCAAAATTAATTTTTAATAGCCGACATGAGACGGCACCGGGTTAATGTCGAAAAAAATATAAATTGTTTATTTAAAAGCAAGGCAGACGATTTGTAATGGTAATACTTTTACTGGTTTTGCCTGGCCGACCGAATATCATAACTGAAAATGTTTACCATTGTTATCTGTTATCTGTACTAACAGAAATTTGATGGTGAAGATTTAGTTAATTTGGCTCAATTGGTAGATTGCGGAAAAAGAAAGTGTTGAAGAAAAAGTGAATGTTATATTAATGTCATTAATTTTGATTTAAGAACATACTCATTAACTGACAATAAAAGATCTTGAGAATTAGTTTTTGAGCTCTAACAATTTTAATTCTTGAATAGGGCTACCAGAATTCAGAACGCAAAAGACGGTAGGTAAGGGTATATGATATCCGCTATTGAAAACGTTAGTATTGAGCTGGAAGGTGGCCTGCTCGTGTGTGGCGGTTATGCACCCCTGGGTCTCCGCCTCATAGCTGCCGATCTCTTGGCACTTCTTCCGCCAAATCGAGTATCCCTGCTGATAGGGGATTTGAACGCCACGCACGCCGACTGGGGCGGCGTAACTAGCAGCAGGGGTAAATTATTTAAGGGAATAATCAGCAACAACCTGGAAATGTCCTATCACAGAACACCGAATCCCACTTATCTCCATGCAGCCTCGTTCCTGGACATTGCCATCACTCGGGGAATCATCAGGACGTCTCAGCTGCAGGAGATTAATGATCTCAACTCTGACCATCTCCCAGTCAAGATTAGCCTATACTGCAGGGTCCACTTGTCTAATGATACCGTCATTTCGTATAGGAATGTTGACTGGAGGGTGTTCAGAGCGCAGCTTAATGAGATTACTGTGATCCCTGAGCAGCTGACAACTGTCCAGGAACTCGAAAACGAGGTGGAATGTTTAACGTCAAATATCCTGCGCATCCGTGATGCACTGTGTCCTAGGGTAGCGCTGCGCCCTAGTGCTGAATCCCTCCCCGACCACATCCTTAATCTTATAACCATTAGAAATCGCTTTCGGCGGAGATGGCAAAGAAACCGGACACTAATGGGATCCGCTCACATCAATGCGCTGACGGAGGAAATCAGGGCTGAAATACGTGCACATAAAAACCAGACATGGCTGGATTTTATTAATACGGTAGGAAGGGATGACGGTTCCCTATGGAAACTGGTGAGGCGAGTGCGCGGAGGCTCCGCGCAAATGCCTGCAATAAGGCATCAAGGCCAAGAATTTGGCGATGACGCCGGAAAAGCGGAAGCCTTCGCGAGCTACCTCGCCAGTGTCTATAGTGCCACCCCCGACACCTTGCCTGAGCAAGAGCTCTATACACGTACCGTAAATGCCTTCAAAGAGCGTACTTACCCTATTCCTCCCTCAGTACTTGATAGACTGAGAATCACTCCGGCGGAAATCCGCAAAGCTCTTAACCGTCCCGGATAGTATTCCGAACATTGTCCTGAAAACTTACCCCAGAAAGCCTTAATCTAATATATGCATATAGTTAACGCGGTTATCCGGCTACAACATTTCCCTTCATCCTGGAAAATAGCGAGCATAATACACTTCCCGAAACCGGGGAAGGACCTGGCACTGCCAGCATCTTACCGACCAATCTCTCTTCTGAACACCCTCGGGAAGGTGGCTGAAAGGCTAATCTTGCTGAGTATACTCCCACAGGAACAGTTCGGCTTTCGCGGGCAGCATGGCACTGTCATGCTGGCCGCGAAAATCGCCTCCGATATTTATCATGGTTTCAATACAAAGCAATCAACAGCCCTTCTTTTACTAGATATTGAAAAAGCGTTTGACAGAGTGTGGCACGATGGGCTGCTGTACAAGTTGCTGGCCATCCACAACATGCCCTTGCACTTGACAGCACTCATCGCGTCATATCTTGCCGGGTGAGTTTTCACAACCAGAATAGGCACCAAAGACTCTGCTAGTAGGAATCTACTCGCGGGGGTGCCCCAAGGAACTGTATTATCGCCGCTATTATTCAATCTTTATATAGCAGATATCCCGTCATGTCCTAATACCCATAAAGCCTTATTTGCCGATGATACGGCAATTTATTCCCTAAATTCCCAAGCTGAGGTGGCCAAGGAGAATCTTAGAGAACACATCGATATTCTCATTCCTTATTATGAAAGGTGGAAAATCTCTTTAAATAAATCAAAAACAGAGCTAATGGTTATAACCAGAAAACGTAAAGACATAAATGTCACCCCTTTACTAATAGGAGCCACCCCTATCTTGCCTAAGCCTAAGGTTAAATACCTAGGCATCATACTCGATAATAAACTCAATTTTAGCCAGCACATCAATAAAATCATAGCGCGAAATGCTATGATAAAAAAAGAGTTAACGTCATTGGTATCCCCCAGGGCGTATCTTAGTCCCGGGAACAAGTTAACCCTTTATCGCTCCATAATTCGACCAGCTCTCCTCTACGGCGCTCCGGTATGGTGCTCCGTGGCACAAACGCACAAGAAAAAGCTCCAGGTGATTCAAAATCATTATCTGCGAGCCGCCTTCTCCCTGAGGGTCCGGGACCGAGTCAGGATTGAGGAATTGCATGCGTGGGCAAAGATGGAATACATTGGGGAGTACATCGATGCCCTCGCATGCAAGTTTTTCGAAAAACAGATAGCGCTAACAGCGAATATCGCACACATTCGCTTCGACCCGGAAAACCCGGCCACCCACGGGACTATCTATCGTGAATTGGCACTTTACTATAGGCAACTAATGCCGTCCTAAATTTCACCCTCGGGAACTAATTTTCAAAAGCAAACTTTCGAAATAAGCAGCTAAAAAGCCAACTTTACATCAATATTTCTATCGAAAGTATCAGGAGCACAGAAACGCATTTGCCTCATAGGTACTATGCGCGCTATGTCTCCCACCCGGCCAATCCACGGCGTTCGGACGCGTGGGCGGGGCCTGTGAAGGGAGCTGGTCGCCGTATAAATACGAACCATACACCGTCTCGATGTATACTGCTCTTAACCACCGAAGCATCCGTGTCTCCGTAGTCGATACCGTGAGGCTCGTTCAAGCCATCTTATGCCATTACAACTACTGAACTAGACTTAACAATGTTAAGTCCCAACCTTCTTGTACATAGTTGTTATGTCCTATTACGTGTTGTATATAATGTACATAGTTAAAATTTTATCATTCTGACGCCCTGCTCCGTATGAGCAGTTTAAGTAGGGTTTTTTGTTCATATTTTTCCCTACATAGCAACCCTTACTATCATCTAACATGCAGCATGTACAGGGTGGCCCGTTTAAGAGGGGCCTATACCTTATCTCGAAAACTACGGGGGTTGGAAAAAAATTTAAATGCAAAAGTTATTCCTAATAAAATGATCTTTATTTTTTTTGTATTGTTTTAATCGTCACTTTTTTATATACAGGATGGTCAAAGAAAGTTACACTTTTTTAAATGAAACACCTTATATTTTATTACATTTTTGGATTCTACTTAAAATTCTAAGCATATTTGTTGTATGATGTTATACCTCTAGAGTTAGTAGTTTCACAGCTATAAACAGTTGAAAATCGGTACTTTGGCTACTTTTTACCTTGGTAGCAGAAAGACCATTAAAGATGGAGTAAAATGAATTCCACATTCCTATCTTAACTTTCCAAGAGCTATCTGATGGTGCTAACTGATGGTACCTACAGAGGTACCAGATTTGGTACCCATGGTACCACCTGCCAATTAGTACCGTCAAATAGCTCTTGAAAAGTTAAGATAGGAATGTGAAATTAATTTTACTCCATCTCTAATGGTCTTCTTGCTACCAAGGTGAAAAGTAGTCAAAGTACCGATTTTCAACTGTTTATATCTGAGAAACTACTAACTCTAGAGGTATAACATCATACATCAAATATGCTTAGAATTTTAAGTAGAATCCAAAGATGTAATAAAATATAGGGTGTTTCAATTAAAAAAGTGTAACTTTCTTTGACCATCCTGTATATAAAAAAGTGACGATTGAAACAATACAAAAAAAATAAAGATCATTTTACTAGGAACAACTTTTGTATTTAATTTTTTTTTCCAACCCCGCTAGTTTTCGAGATAAGGTATAGGCCCCTCTTAAACGGGCCACCCTGTACATCTAAACAGCCGGCTTCTCGCCAAACACCTATAGTTAGGACTTTGAAGGGGCAACCCACGTAAAGTGCAGCACTTTTTTAACATACCACTAGTCTAGCTATTTAAGTAGGTTAACATCAACCCCCTAAGGGTGATTCTGCCTGCTGGCCACTGAGGCAATGCAGTAACACTGCCTGGGCATAACAGCAGTTGCGAAGTTCATTGTCTTACTTATTTGTTAAACTGTGATTCATTTATTGTAATGTTTATGAAATATATTATTGTATTGTATTGTACAGACAGGGTTTCTTGCCAGTGCCTTGTCATTTTATAAAAAACGTATTAAAATTAAAACTTATACATTTTGAATACCAAAACAAACAACACTTTAAATGAAAAAAACTTATTTAAATTCTGCTTGTAAACAGTTGCTGCCACATATTTGGCAGCACTTGAATTTGGCACGTTATATCCATTTTTCTCATAAGTGTGCCTAATATGATATACCTGATATTAGGCACCAGTATTTAATATTAGCCGCATTTATACTTTCAAACCTGATCGCAAAATTTTTTTTTTCTGCTACCGTTCGTGAAGTTTTTACTTTACGCACTCTCTAAGATTCGTAAAATAGGCCTTTTTAATGTGCAGTGCCTAAAATAAGTTGTTTTACGCACTAGATCTGACATATTTTTTGACATTTAGGGCAGTGCGTAAAATTATTTTTTCTTCAAACGTCAGTAAATCCGTCATTACTCGACTGTGTAGGCGGCCGTGAAGTTTCGTTTTTCCTCCGCCGGAGCTTTACTTTTCACTTTTCCGCCGGCGGAGGTAAAAGTGTTGTCATAGCAACATAGATACAATACAAACAGACAACAAAATAACCGTCAACAACTCAAGATTTATTAAACTACAATTTGTATTTATCACTCAATTTGTGACTGCATTTCTAAAAATCACTAATTTAGGAACAAATTGGTTATTATTTAATCGAACTTACTCAATAACTGCTTATCAATACGGAATTAAAACGCAATCGGAGATGCAATCTTAAAAAATTAATTAGTGTTGACAGTGTCCACTGACAGCTTTATGTTACATTATTCACCGACACCGGTCTAAGCAAGGCCACCTACGACCGTGGTCTAAGCCGCCTTGCGAACCCATTTATCTTTAATAATAATTAGATATTATTACTATTAAAAAGAGATGTTTATGCATTAATTTGTCGAAATTTGAAGAAAAAACAGCATATTTTATTTGGAGGAAAAGTTACTTTTTCTACAGCCGCGCGCAAAATAACTAAATACTAAATTCAAATGAAATCGCAAAATCAACTAATGCCGTGGATCCTTATTTTGCGCTCTAGCGCGAACATGGAAAAGGAAATTCTCGCTTTTTCCGTCTAGTGTGCTGAATGGTCATGGAAACCGAAGATAAATAAATGATAGTCGTGCGTTTGTTACAGTTTGTTGCTGGCAATTCTGTTCTAAATATGCCCGAAGCCCGAACATAATATGTCAAAACTGACAGTCATTCGCAAATTTCAGAATAAGTATAGAGAAAAATTGGATTTAATTTTAAAAAATACGGCTGTAGAAAAAGTTCTGTGTGTTTTTCGAGCGCAAAGTAAGATTGCCGTTTTCGAAAGATTACTGCGCTCCGCTACGCGTCGCGCCGTAACATTCTTTCTCAAACGGCAATCCGTTACTTTGCGCTCTAAATACACAAATAACTATTTCATGGCTTGCTCTCTATTACCAGCCTCACTCCGTTCGGCTGTTAAACACGAGCGCGCCATGAAAAGTATCAGTTTTCCTCCATATAAAATAATATACTATTTTCTATTTTGGTATCATAAAGAAGTCTTTTTGATACGCAAAGTATTGTTGACTGGCTGCTATGATATTAACAAAATTGTTCAATGTCAAGGCTCACTAGGAAAAATTTCGACACCGTTTTGAATGGGATTCCTAATAATACAGACGTCAAAAGTGACAAGATGTCCGTCCAACTTTTGATCGCGACTTTAATAAATTAATGTTTTTCATTAAAAATCGTGCAAAATAGAAAAAATAGTATAAAATACACGTTTTAAAAGACATTTAGCGCACTCGCACGTTAGGAAACTCCTCGCAAGCGGCTCGTTTCCCAATTTCGTGCTCGTATATGTTAAAACTAGTATTTTAAAACTAGTATCTTAATATACTATTTTGTACGCACTAGTGCGTAAAGTAATTGAATAATATTTTAATTTTTTCATATATTTTTCGGTAGTTGAAAAAGTTTTGTATGCTACTCATGTGTAAAGTATAATATTCCCATTCATAAAAAAGGGATCACTTTACACACTTGTTGCATAAATAACTATTATATAACTTTCAAAAATCCAAAATATGTTTAAATCTAAAGTTTGAACAGCGGTTGTTGCTTACTTCTGAAAACGAGCAATGTACCTATAAAAAATGCGTTATGTCAGTGGTGTTTCTGCTTTGTCAAAACATAAAAAACAAAAGGTGAAAAATTGAGAGGGGTTATCATTATTTTATTATTCAAATATTTTACATCAAAATTTTCATATGATTTATTTTATGTTCTAATTATATATAGTCCAAACATTGTTTCATCTCATTATTAAAACGCCTGAATATAATAATTAATGTTATGGAATTGGAATGCAAGGCATTTTGGGCCAATAGAGTTGGAACAGTTTACTGACAAAACACTTGTAATTTCAGAATCAAATGCTAAGAAATGCTATGGTATGTACGGATGTTTCGAATTATCTGCACCCTGGACATCAGAAAATAGGCCTGTATCGTTGTTTCCAAATGAATTAAATGATGTAAGTTATTGATTTTATTATAGGTGCGTAAAAGTAATACCTCATTTTTTACGTGTAAAATTTATACAACATACAGTATAACGAAGCGTAAAAAATGTAGGTGTTTGTGCAAGGCTCTAGATGTTTAGGTTACGGCTTTATGAAAGTTTCAGAATGTGGGCTTAACAAGAAAATAAACAACACAGAACATCCATAAAATTATTTGCTTTTCTAATAAATACAAAAAATTTAATTTTTGTGTCAAATAAAGCCAAAGCACTTTATAAATGAGCTTAGTATAGACATTGTGATAAAATTTAAAACGAAACACTTAAAACTATTATATGAGAGCATACCATTAAATAGAAATATTGCTTGCAAGAAACACTAGCACTGGCAAAACTTACTTATCCTATTATAAAACGTAATAGCTAAAATATAGCAGTTTAAAATAGTAAACAAATAATTTGGCTAGTTTTTTTGTGGTCACGATGCTCTCAACTAAAAAATATTCGCCATGACGTCGTGTACCAAAAAAGGTTAAAAGTAAAAAACTCACTATCACCCTGAATAAAATCTTTGTTAATCAAAACAAAGGAGAACAACCAAAAATTTGGTTCCATAGCTATGCCCATATAACATATCCCTCAGTGCAATCGTGTTAATATACATATTATATTTTACTACATCCGTTGGTGCAAATAGTGTGGTCCGTGTTAAAAGCCCCAGGGCGACAGTACCCCAGATTAGTAGGTTAATCTGGGACAGTACTGTCACAAGAATAATAAATAACCAGAATCCAAACTCTCAACTGTCACCGTGTATATTGTCTAAAAGCGCTTGATGACCTTCAGTCCACGTCACAGCCAGAATTTCATGAGCGTGCTTACTGCATTTTGACTGATGTAATATTATCGATCTTATTAAGAAAATAGTAGCTGAACCACGGCACATATATATTGTGCCGTGGCTGAACCATTGTTTATACAGTGCTGAACTTTAGTTGAGAATAAGTGAAACTAACCGAAATTTGACTGGACGACTAACCCAAACTAGCCAAGTATATTAAAATTGATTATAACGTATCGCAACTGGCGCAAATAAGTAAAATAAGTTAAGACTAAGTGAAACTAACCGAAAGTTGATTGGACGACTAACCCGAACTAACCAAATCTATTAAAATTGATTATAACATATCGTAACTCCCTCAAATAAGTAAAATGAGTTGAGCCTAAGTGCAACTAACCGAAAGTTGATTCAGGGCCGTTCTTAAGGGTGTGCAGGTTGTGCGTGCACAAAGACGGCCGATTAGGGGGCGGCCGAGACAGCCAAACGCGTATTTTTTTATAATTAAAAAAAACAAACAAACCTAAATTCTCATTTTTTTTTATAGAAACAGTTCTTAAAAAACCTTTATTCTATCGCGGATGGGAAACTGGGTAATTTTATCGATTCAAAATTCGTTGTCAAAGTAACAGTTTATTTAAAATACTGAAATTAAACAGTTTACCCGCTCAGATGACAATTTTACCCACTCATACATATGTCATATATTTTCAGACCCTCAACATTTTTCAGGGTCTTCCATCTTTGAAAGTTCATCTCTATATTCTTGTTCTTACTTTAGGGTCGATTTTTGCGGCAATAAACTGTTCACCGCATCTGCAGCTTCAATTCTAACATCTTCTGGCAAAGCATTTTTTTCACGCTATTCTTTTTATATATTAAAATTGCACGTTTTTTAGAATAATTTAAAATTTTGTTAATAGCGCTAAAAGTCAAAACAAATTGCGTTGCTATGAACAAAATTCATAACAACCGTTAACTGTACAGCGATCACGCCAATTTGACTCCCAATATTAATTAATCAAACTGTTTCATTTTTATCAATATTTAATACATATTTCAGCTCAGGAGTAAAATTGAATATTATACACGATGCGATGGTAAAAAGGCTTTAACCTGTTTATGGAATTAATCCACTCGCCCCTTCATCACTCGTGAACCAACTTTTCCCACTCAAAACCTGTGAGTTAGTTAAAGCATCTTCTTGCCAAAAAATAAACAGCAAGTTGACATGGGTTTATTTTTATTATTCAATAAAACAAAATTATATAAAGAACAAGTTGCAGGGCCGCAAAGAGTAACGCAACAGTCAGCAACGCAACAACACCCAAAATAGAATTTGATGTGTTTAAGGGTAGTGATATTTTTACGATTTCGATTTTTTAGATCAAGAGATACTATTTCCTTGGAGGTTTAGTTTACTGCAAAAGGTAAGAAATTTCCATTATTAGATATAATCAAGGATATAATATAATATAATTAAAAATACAGGATAGGTACACCGGACGGGTGTGAATTAATTATATTTGTACTTTTTGATGTTTTTCTTAATTGTGGCTTTGACTTTCAAATGTCCGAATCCGATAGGAAGACAAAACGACTTTCAGGATCACAATACAGGAAAAGAAAATTAGGAAAAAAAGCCAACAAAAGAAAATTAAGCGGATCTTTGCAAAAATACTAAAAAATTGAACCAGACGCATCAACGTCATCATCTTCGCAGACGCAGAGTGGTGCTATTCCAAAAATTTCGGAGAAGCAGCCCAGTGTGAGTGAACCTGCAGATTGTAGTGTGAGTAAACCGGCAGATCTTTATTCACAACGGTGTAAAAAACATCGGAAACTGTTGTTGAAATTTACGATTTTGATGTTAATGATCCGTTCACTTGGCCTGGCATTATAAAAAATCGAATAATTCAATTATTAGTTCAAAATAACCCCAGCAAATAGAAAAACAATATCCTGTTAATGAGACTGGTAGAAATATTTTTCTAGAATATACTTATTTTATATACTTATGATTTTTTTCATAGATAGTGCTTAAGTAAAAGGCAGAAATTTTGTTATATTTGTGTTTTGCTGTTTAGTTTAATTTATTTTTAAATTTTTGTTATCTGTTATGGAATATTTAATAAAACATTTTTGGTTGGAAAAATTTAACTTTTTTACTAATAGGGCGGCAATTTTGATGCATGCACAAAGGCGGCCAAGTGGCTAAGAACGGCCCTGGATTTTGTGTAAACAGTTATGTAGAGAACTATGGTATATCATTTTCGTCGTCAGAAAAATCCGTCGAATCTTCGTCATGTTCCAAGGATATAATTAAAGGCTCTACAATTAGGTCAATTAAATGGTCTAGTTTCCACATTTTTCTTCTTCTTTTATAACATGCTCAATACACTTACGTAGGGTTCCCAACTTAAGCATCGGCCATTCCGGGACAATTGCTTTACAGTGGCGGCTTGCTCCAAGAAAAAAGCCACCACAGGCGCTACTGGATGCGGAAAAATTTGGGTGTGCCACGCCCAATTTTTACTCAAAAATCGATAAAATCGTTTAAAACAAGGATTCGGGGCCCTCTTGAATGGCAATTGTTCCGCACTTAAAGAAATGACTAAGTAGGTACTTATCGATTCCAGAAGAGTAAACCATTGAAACAGTTTATTGTAACTGCAAATCGATAAAGTTCGAAAAAAATTCATGAGAAGTTCGAAAACGTTCGAAAGATATCTAAGTTTGATGGTAAATAAGATGACAGCATATAAATAGAAATGTAAAACAGTATAATATTTCGTACATTTACAGTTTATACAGCTAATTAATAGCGGGACAAGCTTCAACGAAACAAAAATAAATTTACCGCTCGACTCCCCATAAAGCGCTCGACTCGAGTAAACCGTAATAAACGCAAGTATTACAAATTATTACTTAATTAAGATAGAAAGTGTGGATCAGAATAGTGCACGGATGAGCCCTTTACTTTGCGTGATATTACGAACATTCCCGACCTACTTGCATGATGGAAATATATTTATTTAGCGCGCCGAACACCAGCGCACGGCAGATTTAGACTATAATAGATCGGGCGCACTTATTGGTTTACGGTTTCAAGCAATAACATAAAATATCAGAAATTAAAATATAATATGTATAAATATTTTTAACGCTTAATTTTTTAAAATTTTTTGAGGGGAATGAGGAACTTCATTTTCTTCCATTTTACGTATTATCAAAAATTTGAATAATCGAATGGACCGCTCCACAAAGTGTATAACGTTTACGTACTGCTGAGAAGAAAAATAAGCCAGAGTGCCGTATAAACAAAAATTTTTGAATATTGTTAATTTTACGATTTCCGGGATTTTTTATGTCCCCGCCAAGGAAAAATTTTTACCGGGACAAACTTTCTGATTCCCGGTTAATCCTGGCCAAACCGGGACGGTTGGGAACCCTACACTTACGCCATTTTTCAGAACCGACATTTTTTAAAGATTCCTCAAAGATAATTTTAACATCTTTCATTTTAAACGTCGTGTTTCTCCTTGCTACATAACTTTTTACTTGGGCCCAAACAAGTTCAATGGGATTTAATTCGCAATGATACGGTGGCAGACGAGGAATAGTAATATTTCGTTTCTGTGCAATTTTGTCAACTACATACTCGGTGAAACGAGCTTTATTTGAGGACACTATGGACAACAGTTCCTTTTTCACCATACTTTCATCAAATGGTATGTTATTCTGTCTAAACCACTGAATAATATCCGCTTTTCTCCATGAATTAGTTGGTATTCTGTTAACTTTTCTGGAATGATAACTCGCATTGTCCATCACTATCACAGAATTAGGTGGAATGAGATCTAACATTTGTTCAAAATATTCTTCGAACACATCGCCATTCATGTCTTCATGGTAATCGCCAGAATGATTTGACTCAAACATTAACAAACCGCCCTCAACAAAACCGTCAACACTTCCAAGGTGTGTAATAATCAGTCGCTTTCCTTTCCCAGATGGTGGTTTTAGTCCGGTGGATCAGCCTTCTAAGAATGCTTGACGAAAACTTGAAATATTTTTGTCTTGCCAAATCTTCCCAACCGTATATCCTTCTTTAAGCCATGTTTCGTCCAGATAATAAATCTTTCTATTCTCACTTCGAAACTGCTTTATCTGTCTTAAGTAATGTCTCCTCCAGCAAATAATTTCATCTTTTTCGATTAGGAGCGATTTTCTGCTTTGTTTTTCCCAGCTGAAATTCATTTGTTTTAAAGTTGTCCACAATCTCTTCCTGCTTATCGTTGGAGACATATTTTGGTCTTGCTTCAAGGCTCCTAAAATTTTGTCGATGGTTGGTATTTCCTTATTAAAATAAAAGGAATGTACTGTTCTTCTAATTATAAGTTTGTAGCCTTCATCGATAGGCACCGTCTTTCTTCCTGAAGATGGTATAGGTGGTTTTACAGCTCCACTTTTTCGTTCACACCTTAATTTATATATCGACGTTTTCGAAACACCCGTCATTTGCGAACACATTTCCACCACAGTATCAACGCTATACAGAGGATTTTGATGTTTGAGGGCGTCATATACATTAAGAATAATATTCTTTTCGTTAACAGAAAATGGACATTTGCTCGCTCGTTTCACTGGAGAGAAAACTGAATTAGCCATTTTAATTGAAACTATGAAATGAAACAAATACACTGTGTCTTCTTCGGAAGAACAAATATAACTGAAAAATTACAATTACTTAAACTTTAGGGTATGCATACAAAAAATCGTCAAATTTGAATGTTTATAATAGTAATAAAAAAACCTAAGTGTGATAAATATAATGCTGGGAAAGTCCGAGTATTAGGACAGGTAAACGTTTAAAATATGTACGTAATTATGTACGCCTATGTATCAGCCATCAGAAAATGATTTATTACTTCGCATCATTTCGAAATAGAGTATAGGGAAAATAAGATAAAGCCACTTTACTAGTAAAAATATTGACCTTCCAATTTTTCCCAGTTCTGTGGCGTTCCAATAAGCGAGAAATTAGTACCGTTTATTTAAGAATTTTTCCAAACCATCAGTGTTTTTCAAATTTACAGATTTCGATTCTGTATCTCGGATTCGCGTATCTCGCATACAGAATCCTCGTGTGAAAGAGCTCTTATTGTCGCCTCTCCTTTTAAGTTTTTTGTCTCTCAGGTATAACCGCGTAATTCCAACAGCTATTTTATTTACTACAGCTGATAGTCTCAGAACGAGGGATCTGTGCCATGCATTTTAAGGAACCTCTTTAACACTCGCAAAGAACCACCTAAAAAAATCGATTTTTATGTAAATCAACCTAGCGGTTTCGATTTTAGAGTTCGCCAGACAATTCGGAATTGCGAAACTGGTGAAAATCGGCAATTTCCGAAAAATCTCAAATTTTATGTAAATTTTTTTATTTTTGCCTTTCACCCTATATCTCCCTTACTTTAAGCCCGATTAAATTGAAATTTTTAGGAGAGCCAAATAGGACATTTGTTATCATGACTGACATGAGAGAAATGCAAAAACGTACGTGACACTTACTAGCTTAACTTTTTTTAAAAGTTGTTGACACGAAATTTGTTAAAAATGCAGCAACAAATACTCGATCTCGAAAACTTTTTTTGGTTTTGGAGATAAATATATATAGTAAGCGACAAACCGACAGAACTGAAGAAACTTTTTATTTTGATGTTTTTTTGATAAGTGGTTTGGTTTTTAACATAACGGTGCCACAATATCGAAAAAACTATGCCGACCGCGGCCGCTCACGCACTGCACAAGCATCAGTAACGCCATGCGTAGCTTGAGAGCGCTAAGATCTGTATTGTACTAATAATAACTTATTTAATAATCGTAACGTTTATTTCGAAGTTTATTCCGTAAATTTTAATTTTGAGAAATGAGAAAATGTAAAAATAAAGTATTAAATTTTGATAAAGGCGATTTTTTTTGCGATTTAAATAGATTCGATTTAAAATATCATTCACTTTGTTAGTTACGCCCAGTGTTTTTCAACATATTCATTTTATTTCTACATTTCGCTTCGACTCGTATAGTTAAGCAACTAGAGATAGTTAACACATTTGTAAAAAGGGATGATGATACTTTACATTTTACTTATCTGCTACTATTGAGCTCCACATTTCCCTTGGCATAAACAACTAATGTTGCAAGACACATTCGCTTTAAAACATTTTCATTTATTTGTATAAGTAAATAACTTGCACCTGCAGTTGGCTGTAATTCCCAAAAAGCTTGGCTTTGCTTCTTTTAGTATCTTTGGTACGAGAGCATTGTTTTCGATGTAGCAGCCAAAATCTGTAGGTTTTGGAACTTGAGATTGAATTTTACTAGCGCTTTTATAGATTGCGCATTGCAAAAACGCCCTTTTCACGTGCATGAAAATGCATCTTTGATGGAGGCAACTCTCTAATATGAAATACCAACGATTATAGTTAATAATGCACTTCAGTGATAAAGAGGTTTCAAATTTAACATAATTAGGTACTTTTAAAAAATAAAATGACGCAGACAAGCATAGAAATTAATGTTACTCACCTAATGTCAGTTTTACAATTTGGAAATATATGCGCTCGTAATTCGTCCATATTTCCCATAAAATTTGGCCGGCCGTACAAATTTAAAAAAAATGCTCTGCAACTTGTCCATAGGCGATTCGACTCATTTTAGTGATTCGTACCATTTGAATAAAATGTACAAATGATTCATACCAAAGATTCGTATCTTTTTTTCTGTCTTGTATAATACTTGCGTAATCTTACCGCCCCGTGCTGATGCTGACTGTTCCGTATTGGTATTGGTTATACCATTAAACAATGGTTATACATATACATACCTACTATTTAATTTGTGTTTTAGCATTTTCGGAGTCATTTTCTATCTAAGATATATGTTCAGTTTATTATTATAAACGCGAAACTATTTTGAATCTTTTTCAATGTATATATTTAATAATTCTGAATTCTGTTTACCTATATAATAAATTAATTAATTTTTTCATCCGATCTAATTAACTGAAAAACCCTCTAGATTTAGTGCTAATAAGGTATCTCAACTTGTAATTCTAAACTTCAATTTAATAAAAATAGATTAAAAAATATGAGTTAACTACTTGTTTCACTTTTTCTTAATAAGGATACACTTCAATTTAATGTTTATCTTGTTAAAAGAAACTTTCCTTCTTGTTTTTTATATTACCTATATATTTTATACCTATTACAATATCATTTTTTGCATCTGTTTCTTTCAGATACTATTTTTTTAATTAATATACCCTATTAGTTATGTTACTGGCAATCCTGTTATTTCTTATGGATAAAATAAAAGAAAAATACCTGTTGTTATATTTCAATTAAAACAAATAAATACTCTATACATTATGCTTAGCAAATATTACGACCGATATCTATAACGTACTTGCTCAATGTTTCTGTCTCTCTTTGGGCTCGCCTTTACCGAAAAAAAGACGAGAGCGACAGAGATAATAATACTAGGAGTGCTCCGACCGTCAAATCAAACACATCCATACTAGCATTAAAAAATATTTCGTTCACGCGACCGGTCGAATCGGTTATTTTGATCAGGTCTTATCGCTGTCTCTCTCTATTTCGCTAATGGCGAGTCCAAAGAGAGACAGAAACATAAAACCAACGCTCAACGGATACGGCACGCTACTACAGTACAGTACCCCAGATTAACCTATACTTAATATGGGTCAGTACAAGCCAACAGCTAACTGTCGCGACGCGGCCGTCGAAGTGTTTTATTGCAGCATCGTTTTCTTGAACACTAAAGTAGTTCTCCAAAAATCACCGAAATAAAAATGTTTTTTCGGTTCTCTGGCTACAACTTTGTCGTTTACTATATACATCTATCTCTAAAAGCAAAAACGTTTTCTCGATCGAGTATTTGTTGCTGCATTTTTAAGAAATTTCGTGCCACCAACTTTAAAAAAAAAATAAAACTGGTGACACGTACTTTTTTTGCCTTTGTCACTCATGATAACAAATGTCCAATTTGAGTCGCCTAAAAATTTTAATTCAAACAGACTTAAAGTAAGGGAGATATAAGGTGATAAGCAAAAATAAAAAATATCACATAAAATTTGAGATTTTTCAGAAATTGCCAATTTTGACCAGTTTCGCAATTCTGGATTGCCTGGCGAACTCCAAAATCGGATGCGCCAGGTCCATTTACATAGAAATCGATTTTTTTCGGTGGTTGTTCGCGAGTATAATAGAGGGTGCATCTTAAAGTTTCGGCGAAATTTCGGCGGATCGACCAGTGCAAGGTCACGGCAGCCAATGCGTAGCAACGAGGAAAGGTTGGCTTCTGGTTATTTATTATTCTTGTGGTACTGTAATAGTGTAATTATTAGAGCTAGTCCTCCTGATGGAGGTAAAATACCACCACGAGGATCCGCTCTCATGATGAAATAAAAATTTGCCTTCCTGTAGAATCTTAATACAATTCTTATCCTTGTCTACCTTAAAGGTACAGACATAAGACATGAGTGTTTCACCTGAAGGGTAAAATCCCTGCTCCGGGAAAGTTCTCCCTTAATATGGAATAAGATTTTGCCTTCCTGTAAACCCCTGATAAAATTCCTATCCTTTTCTACTAATGAGGATGAGAAATGCTTCCCTCTATAACGCAACCTTGCTAAGTTTAATCTCGGCTATCAACAAGGTTATATTCCGCCTCTTGAGTATATGTTACCTTCAGGCTTTATTCTTTGAAAATCCTATTATAAAACTAGCAGTTTATGATGCTTCGAGTCCATAATTTTTGATATTGTAATTTATAGTGATACAGGTGCAATAGACATTGAAAAATTCAACAACATAGCTGAAAACGATTTAAACAATTTTCTGGAAATTGACTCAGAACCAATTCCTACAGAAGAAATAGAAATGGACAAAGAGGATGATGTTGCAGATGGCAATGTGGTGTTTTTCGAAAACTTCAGTGAAGTTAACTTTCGCCAAATAGTTTTTTTATGGCATTGGCACACACACTAAAGGGAGATCCTATGGCGCTCGACGAGCGGTGTGTGTGCGAAGATGTTGATTGACACAGTTCTTGAATAGTTGCAGGTTGTAATTAGGGAGAAACAGATGTCCTGGGAGTGAGTTCTACAGTGATGCAGTGAGGCGTTCTTGTATAGCGATATTCTGGGTGTCTCCAGTTGTACGACGGACTGGTGCGCTCTTGACGTCTGTCGTAACTGTCCGACAGGCGTTGCCTGAGGCGGGATGAGGTGGGCCAAATCCTGGGTACATCTGCCGTGAAAGTACCTGTAAAACAGGGACATCTCTGCCACATGTCTGCGGTGTTCCAGACTATCCAGGTCCCGGGTCAACTCCGGGTCGCCGACGAGACGCACAGCTCTCTTCTGAATGGAATCCAGCAGCTTTAAGGTGTGCTTTGGTGCGGCACCCCAAATGTGTGAGCAATATTCTAAGCACGGCCTTATTTGCGCTTTGTAGAGCAAGATCAACTGCTGCGGTGTATACAGTTTTTTGTTGCGAAATAGCGCACCAAGCTTTTGGGAGGCTGATTTTGCGATGTTAGCAACGTGGTCTTATTGCACGACATATTGCTATTGACCAAGACACCCAGTAGTCCGATTGACGTGGATGAAGTAATGGTCGATCCTGCCATAATGATGTCAGGGCCCGCTTTATTGGCCCTCTTGGTAATCGTGGCTGCTTGGGTCTTTGCTGCATTGAACTGGATCAAATTTCTGTCGCCCCAAGTTTGAAACTTCTCCAGGTCTTGATTAATTGCTGTAATCTGCTCTTGTCTGCGATGATAAGTCTCAGTCGCTGGTAAAGGTATTTCTGATTTAAATTGGAAAACAACGGTACTGACATCTGCAAAACTGTAAACAGGATTATTCGATTCGGTCATCTGGTCATTAATGAGGCACGCCCGTCTTAATGGTGAATGTGTCTGAGATGTGTCTATCAACTGCAACGTGTAGAGATCGGTTCTTAAGGAAATTGGCAAGCCAAGTGTAGAGAGAGGCTGGCAGTCCGAAGGATGGCAGTTTGTTGAGCAATCCGTCATGCCAAACTCTGTCGAATGTCTTCGAAATATCCAACGCAATAATTGCTCATTGCCCTACTCCATATACGAGTGACATAGGAGATTTAAGGAAGAAAGGCAATTGGGTGATAGTTGGTTTTCTTGCCTGCGTAAATGATGCCAGGCGAATTTTATATATCCAGACCTATTGAAAATATTCCACCAACTAGCAACGTTCTTCTGCATCACCTAAAAGGGGCCATTCTTCATCCATGTCACTGGGCTGGGGATGGAAAAAAGTGAAGGATGGCTACGAGCCAAACCCCAATATTACCATGGAAAAACTACAAAAACTGAATGCTTGCAAGTGCAAAGAGAGGTGTATACGCTGCAGATGTACAAAATCAGGTTTAAGTTGTACCCTACTTTGTAGCTGTGAAGGACAATGTAATGAATAAAACCTATAATCCTCAAGTTTTTTTTTTTTAATTAAATTTGTTAAAACAATAATTATACGGCTGGGTAATTTGAGTTACCGGTACCATGGAACTTACGGCACACCTAGAAAGATAGGTACCAAAAATGACAACCTTGTGAAAAATAAATATAGATATACAATGTATCGCTGTTAATAATCTATCTACCAATTACGTAAGAAGCGGGGGGGGGGGGGGGG
>JAEQML010057905.1:0-31275 GCA_016904865.1 Pissodes strobi
ATCGTCTCCCGTAGATGTTCTCTCATCCACAGTTGAACTCACTATGATCATGATGAGATACATTTGTTAAAGCTCGTCTTTATAGGAAATAAACCGCCCAATAGAAACACAGAATGCATCAAAAACCAAATGGGCGGGGCTTGTGAAAGGATATCGGCCTAGTATAAACACTTTCCACGAACCGTGCTACTATCAGTCCTCCATCATCAGTGGAAAGAAAGGCAAAATTATCCCGTCCTATCACCGGAATGACTGATTTTTATAAAATCGCTACGATTTTTGAAGAGATTTATTTTAAAATCTTTTCTTTTCAGAACGCTATATAATTTGAAGAGAAATTCGATATAAAAGTGTACATATTCGAGATATTTTATTTATCGTTTAGATACGATTTGATACGTAAAAATTAGGTATGCGTAATCTATTCGAAAGATATCTATCGAGTCGCCTTTAGAGGTAATTTTCCGCTACTAATGGTGTTATTTCGCGTTCCCGTACTTTTGATAAAGAACTTGCATTTCCTTTACGAACCCGTACTTTTTTAGAAATCACGTTCCCCTACTGTGTTCTACCATGTTCCCGTACTTTCGTAAAACGAATAGTACGTACTTAGTTTGCGTACCCGTACTTTCGATGAAGAAAATGTTCATTTTGTATAAATCATGGTCGCCTACTGTTTTTTGCCACGTTCCCATACTTTATATACTTTACCGAGCTAATGAAGAAAATATAAAAATCACGTTTGGTGAATTTTGAAAAAAAAAAAAAAACGAAACGTCGTGCGATCAAACTGGATACGGCACATTATAGTACCCGACGAGACCCATCTTTTTCCCATTTAAAGTTTACCTCTAACTTACCGTTTTCGAATTATAGCCGATTTAATGAAAATCTCGATTTTTTGAAGGTATATACTGGGTTGTCCAATGAGGACTAGACAAGGCGATTTTTGACTTTCCCTGTACTTTTATAAAAAAAAACTGAAATAGTCATCTTATGTAATTTCCTCCCGCGAATTCAGATATGTTCAGCAAAAAACAATTGTACATCAAATAAGGGTCACTTTGATATTTTTTTTAAATGGGATGCCATATTTTTAATGTGCTTATCCGATTTCTCATATAAATTTTGATCTAAAATGATGGATTTTTAATTCAAAAACGCCTTTTTTCTTCGGAAAATGTTCGTCTACCGTACGATTGATACCTGATAGATGGATACCCGTTTCACATGTTCAACATTTAATCTGCTTTAAAGCGGCCGCCAGTCAGACCAAATAATCAACTTTTAAATTTCTGTACTATATTTTTCACGAATTAGTTACAAATAATGAAATATTCTTTAGAAGAACGACTAAGTTTAATAAAATTAAATAACAAAAGTGGAGAGAATGCTCGACAAACACAAAGAACATTTTTTGAGAGTTTCCAGAGGCACATTTCAGTGTAGAAACAATTCTCAGAATTAAGACCCTATTTGAAGAAAGCAAGACATTGAAAGATAAGCCAAGAAAGATGAAAAGACAGAATAGAAGGAATCGAGGCCTTGTTCAATATTTTACTATAAATCCGAAGAGTTCTATTCCGCAAGCGGTACGAGAAGTAAGGTATGGTCCAGAGTAAGCTATGGAACAGTTCATAGAACTTTAAAAAATGTGGTCTAAAACCATATTGCATCCTTCCCGCTCAATACTTAACACATCAAAAAGAACTTCGATTTTGATTTGTTGCTTCAATGCTGATGGGAGAGCAAGACGAAGATTATAATTTATATAATAAAATTCTATGGACTGACGAAGCGTCATTTAGAACATCGAGGATATACAATCGGAAAAATACAAGATACTGGGCAACAATTAACCCTCATAGATATGGTAGAAGCTCACTTAATGTTTGGTGTGGGATGCTAGAAAATCGAATCATTGGACCACTATTTTATCGATTGTTAACAGGCCAAAGATAACTCCAGTTTCTTCAAAACGATATCGAGGATTTCTTGGAAAGATTGCTATTACAAGTCTACAACAATATCATTTGGCAGCAGGATGGTGCTCCGCCTCATGCAGTTCGAGAAGTGGTAACATGCTTAAATAAGCATTACAATCCCGATATCACGCCAATGGATACATGTTTATGGGGTCATTTAAAAAATGTAGTTTATCAACAACCGAACAGAAGTCTCGAGGATATTCAGCAAAAAATTATAAATGAAATTAATAGACTTAACCAGGACCATAATATTGTAGGAGATTCCTTGGAGAGACTGAAAAGGGGGCATCGGTCGTGTTTTGAAAATAATGGAGGACACATCGAACAATTATATTATTGAGATTAAAGTTATTAAGTTAGTTTATAGTTTTTTCTAATATGTCATACTGTTTTTATACGTAATCAATAATAGATTTGCAAAAAACTACCATTAGTTCATGAAAAATATAGTATTGAAATTTTAAAGTTGAAAATTTGGTCTGACTTGCGGCCGCTTTAAAGTAGGTTAAAGGTTGAACAGGTGAAACGGGTATCCATCTATCAGGTATTAAATGTATGGTAGACGAACATTTTCCGAATTTAAAACTGAAGAAAAAAGGCGTTTTTGAATTAAATATCTATCATTTTACATCAAAATTTATATGAGAAATCGGATAAGCACATTAAAAATATGGCACCCATTTAAAAAAACATCACACCCCTAGCACTTTTATTTGATGTTGTAGCATTTAATTTTTCATGAAGATAGTATAAGTAAATGCTACCTGTTTTTCTTAAGAGTTCAAGCAATATACGTTATTACAATTGTTTTCATATATTATGCTTTGAATGTATTTAAGTAACTCTCTGGAAAAATAACACTTAACCCTTAGTTGTTACATGCCTACTTTTATTTGTATTTATTTAGAACATAAGTTATTTCATAACTTAAGCAAACATTAAGTTATTAAGCCACGAAGTATCAGACAGTCTTTAACTTTCTTTTTACGAGATGTTGATAAGAACTATTAACCTTTCTTCATGGTTAGATTTCTTACAGTAATAAAACATACTTTTGATATATTAATTCAAGCCACTGATTCACTACATACTATCTTATTAATTTAATATAGCCTTAATTTCTCAATAAAGATTGTTTTCTTTTAAATTAATTCTCATCTTTAGTCATTATGTTTCATGCAAGTTAATATTTAAATATGACGTCATTCGTGATTGAGGTTGCGATGATGACTCGGGCAATCGAACCCGAGTGACACATTCATTCTATATGGACTGTGCATGAGAAAGCAGCTTTCGCGCTCCGTGTCGATGAGCTGACAAGGGACATCGGAAACGAGGTCAAGCGGTCAAGTTCAAGTAGCCTTTGTCTTCATGATGTAGCCGAAGTGTCTAGACCGATTTTATAGTTTTGAGTTTAAGAAAACATCATGGGTCCATTAGGCCAAAAGATTTTCAAAATCTTGTGCCATTAGGCCTGAGAAGGGCTTGGCTTATTATAGTTTTGTCTAATCCTTGAAGATGCCTTTTAATTTTTATGGTTAATCCATCACCACCTAGTAAGGTAGGTAATCGTTGGCTTGTGCTTTATAAAAAACAGAACATTTCAACAATCTTAAGTAAAGTGGCTAAAGACTTCATGTTTGTTTCAGGTTTTATTATGGGATATTGATAATAGAGAATAGTAGATAATTTTGATTTGGGAATGGCATACAGATGCTATAAATTTCAATTAGGATTTACAGTCTATGGATAAATCTTAAACTTCCATGCTTCATAGACAGGGTAGAGTAGAAGATTCAGTTTGTTCCGGAATTTCACATGATTAGAGAAGGGAACAATAAGCCACCAAAACCTCAGTGCGGGAAGCACTTATCCAGCTGACAGGAGTAACTCAAGGCCAGTTCTTTCCTTTTATTATATAAAAGATCAGTGTCTATCTAGTGTAAAATTTTATACTTTATCACTAACTTATTCATATTCTTTTTACCTTTAATTGTTCGGCTCACTTGGTAGATATACAGATTTAATGCCTTTTACGGATAAACCTATTTAATAACCCTGGAAACAAAGATTCATGAGTCTTTTCCCTCTAGGTATATAATTTACTTTAAATAAAACACCCAAGAGGTAAGCGTTACCAAGATAAGCTACTTCATAACATTATTTTGTTTAAACTGAAGAAATGGATTATAACTTCATATTTTAATTATGTGTTATTCCCAACGTAGGGGGTAGATATTCTCATAAATAAAGAATACTTGTTTTGTTTATGTTTAAAGTGTTTACTGCTTGACTGTTTTCCCCCATTTCATTCTTAAAAATACAATTAACATCTATTAAGGACAATCTAAGTTTTGTGATTTACTAAACTAGGAACTTGCAGTATCTCTTCCAAATTACGTGGCGCCCAATTTAAGTACACAAAGGCCATATGCCAAGAACCCCGGCCTCCGCATTAAGAGCTAACCGTTCGCATTCTTTAGTGGCAAAATAATGCCACAATGTTCAATTGGTTTTTGCTGAACATATCCGAATTTTTGGGAGAAAATTACATAAGATGGCTATTTCAGTTTTTTTTTTAGAAAATAACCCTGTACACATGAATTTTTCCGAAAAACTTTGATAAAAAAAAATATCCGGAAACGATTAAAGGGGTGCAGTTACATGTCATTAACGTAAAGATAAAATTTTGAAAGCATATACAGGGTGGTAAATTTTTTTTTTAATCCGCCTTTTTCGAAAAAAATGCAATATATATATTTTTTAAGTTCGACGACTCACATACGGGCGAAAGGCCGTCGAAATACACATTTTTAGTGGTATGTATTTTTTCCGTATCACTCGTAGTTTTCGAGCTACGACCGTTCTCAAATTTAAACGACCGATTTCTCAAAAACTAAAATTTTTTTGCGTAAAGAACCTTTTTTTTTCGAAAAAAGGCAATATATATGTTTGACGACCCACATACAGGCTAAAGGCAGTCGAAATACACATTTTTGGTGGTATGAATTTTTCCGTATCACGTAGTTTTCGAGCTACGATCGTTCTTGAATTTAAACGGCCGATTTCTTGAAAACTAAGAATATTGTGTTTTTTTCGTAAATAACCTTTTTTGTCCTCTACCTACTTGCCAAGTTTCAAATCGATCGAAGAAAAAAAACCTAGATTCCAGGTTGTTTCCGGCTCGCATATTCAGTAACAGCAAACGCGCTACATTTCCGAATTGCTTTCGGCGACTACAGTACCAGCAGACGGTCTAGGTCTAGCGCGTCTGCTGTTTCTTACCTTCAAATAATTTCCAAATAGATAACACTGAGGTTAAAAACTACATTTTAATGTTTTTAGTGCTGAAGAAAAAATTACGTTTTGATTTAATAAGTATTTTTAATTTATTTATTTATAAAAGACATAAAAGATAAGAATACATAATCATTATCGTTGATTATATAAGTGATTAAAAAATAACAAACCAACGTAAAATATCAATTATTTCTTAAACTTATTTTCACCTACGCCTTTATTCATATTAACACATTCTTGTAGAGAATGGGGTGCTTTAGACTTTCTTTTTACCAAGCTTTTCACCTTTCTACCAGCTGAGGTATGTTTTTTGCCACCCATCGCTGATTTTCTTCTAGCTGCACTTGTTGGCTGCACACTTATCATTTTCCCTTTCCTAATACCTAGACGCTTGACTTTGGGAGTTGTTCCATGGTACTTAAAGGAATTATGCAATCCTGATATGAGGGAATTTTTACTTTTGGCACACTTTTGCCTGTTTCTTAGGAAAGTGGAAATTGCTGGATAAAAGGTTATTGGATCATCATCAAGATGGGTCAAGATTTCATTAGAAAATGATTTCCATTCTTCCTTTAGATCATTAAGTTCTTTAATCGTAGGAACATTGACATTTAAAGTACACGCGCAACTTTTACTTGCTTCACCTTTATATATTGAAGTGGATTCAGTAGCAATATTGGAGAATTGTGTAGGCTGGCTTATGGTTAAAATATCGACGTTGTCTCCTTGAAGGGGAAGAAATATCTCAGGATTTGGATTTTCTCCACACGCTATTTCATAAAGCCTGAATTTCATATCAAGAGATAATGTGTTCACACAAGAAATAATATTTTATTTTTTTGCTACAGCAGCCTGATGCTTGCAGTGTTTTCCATTGTATCCAACATAACAACTGCATTTGCAAGACATCATATCAACTATGTATGTAACATCTTTATCTTTAGAAGAAGTTATGCTAAACTCCAAGTTACCTCTTTTGACAATACTTGACGGTAAAACATCTTTATCATCATGAGTGTGTCGTAATTTTGTGGACTTTGATACCCTGTTTAAGATTACATCTAAAAGCCTTTGTTTATAATAACATTCAAAATTATTTATTATAAAATCAGACAACCGCGTTAAATTAAAGGCTTTAGTTCTCTCTAAAGCTATATCCTTAAGCAACCTAAATGTAACCTCAATGTAATTATTTGTGTTTGTTCCCCGAATCATCAAGTTGCGTCTGTAAATAAGCACCATAACTCAATCCGTTCTAGCATTGATTCTACATATTTAGTAAATTTTGTATATTTGGAAAATTGTTCGAACTGCCGTTTTGCATTACTTAATTCTTCTTCTGTTTGAGAGGTGAGAATATTGCAGAATATTACATATGCTTTTTGAGAATCTTCTTTTGGAATCCCATTTTTAGAAAAGTGAATCCACTTCCAACACGCCTTTAAAACGTGGAATGAGCATAAAAGCAAAGTAGACTTGGGCCAAAATAACTTTAGGACATTACGCTCACCTAAATCGTCATCAGTTATTATAACTGAAGAAGCTACCTTAATGGGCATGATTTCAAACAGAGCAGCAACACCCAAGCGGAAAACATCTGCCTTTTGACTGCTGCTTAAAATACAGCCTAAAGGAATACCACCAACTGCTGACTGCGTCAAGAAGAAATACGCTTTATGGTCTTGCACATGGCAATTTCCAGACACATCCACAAACATAATTTCAGAAGCTTGTGGCAACTTTGCCGCTCTTTGCATTATAGGGGTGCAAATGGCAACACAATAATCTACTTCATGACAATTAATTTTATATAAAGTGTTATTGGCTTCTAAAGCTACTTTAAGGCAATTTTCTAACTGTAATAACATGCCTTCGCCTATTCGAGGTCCGTAGTTATCTTTGAAATGCTTTCTCACCGTCACTTTTTGTGGGAATGTTATGTCTGTCTAAAAGTTGATTCTCGTATTCGTTACCTAATTCTTCCATCATATTCATACAAAATGTATGATAAGCTGAACTAACTGAATGACTTTTTCAAATAATTGTAAAATAATTTTTTTGGCTGCCAAACCTAAAGGTCTCTCGCTTAGATTATCTACGCAGAAAAGTCTGTGATTGTGAGAATTTTTAAATTGTATTACACATGGCCAGTCAGGAAGTAAAGGATACGAACTAGCTGATTTTGTCGATGGGACAAACTTTTTTATTGTCATAATTAATTCTGCTGGACAGTTTAAATTTCGAGTTTTTTTCTTTGCTTCTGCAACATTAGTCTTAGTTTTTCTATGGCATTTGTAGATTCTTTTGAATAAATTTCGTGCCTGCTTTTTATCATTAACCAACCATGTTTTTACAATAGTCCATGTTTCTTTTTTTAAATCTTCTAGCTTACGTACCCAGTTCTACTAAAAGAATTAGACAACTTAGATATATCGATTTCATAAAATATTATTAGAGTACTAATTAACAAAAAACTCTGGGAAAAATATTCAAAAACTCTGGGAAAAATATTCAAAATCCCTAACAAACACAAGACATTTTTAAAAAGAATTTAATTAGACTTTTGCCCAGGCTTCTTACTTCACATTTTAGTACATTATACAGTGAGGACGAAAAGTCACACGCGCTAAACTTATTTGAACATGGTTGCTATTATGTAATCTCCCTCAACAAAATAACAAGACAAAATCCCTCGCATGACCATAGTAACAACCATTGACGAATATTTTACCGACAAAAATCTACCCTTGATAACTAATAATTTTCGGAAGTAATTGCAGAAGTGCATCAAAATTATCGATAATTTTGCATTTGATATGAAATGACCGAATGCAGTTTTTCTAAGATAACACGCTCGAATGCAAAATTATTTCGATATTTTGATGTACGATCGTAATTCGGGAGAATATTTCCCGAATAAGGACATGGTTTTAAAAAAAAATACATTTTTATTCTATTTTTAATACAAAAGCGTGTATGTAACAGTAAACAAAAAAAAAGAGACGCAAAAATACGATTTTTTAATCCAAAACGAGACATTTTTAATAATATATTTTGACTTTACTTTGACGTTATTTATAAATTGTCGCTGTCATCGCAAGTTTACAATTGAATTACCATATCGTACGATGTAATTATCGCCGTGCTCTTTCGGTTTCTGCAGTGCAATTATCGCTGTAATTGTCTGGTAATTGCACTCCTCTAATGCGATTTTTTATACATGAGGGAAATATTCGCTGCCAACCACGCGTATATTCGTAGTTGGCTTTTTTAAATCAAACGCCAAATACGAGATAAGATAACTCGTAAAGGGCACTCTGCCAAAAAAGACGACTACGAGGTCACACGTAGCGCGAATATAGATTTTAAGTAAGTCTAAAAATTACCTCAGCTTTTGATTTTAAATTACATCTAACGATATTCCTGTCATCAAATTTCTTCTAATTATAATTATCTGGTAACAAATCCATTTTTATACATTAGCTAACACGTAAAAACAGTAAAACACGACTTCAGTGTTATAGTACGCCTGCTGTGAAGTCTAGCCAACCGCGGAGTGTCGGCCATTACTGAAAACCCGAAAAGAGCCGAAGCGGCGCCGAAAGTCTAGCGCGTCTGCTGTTACTGAATATGCTTCCGGCTCCTATGGGACAAAATGAAGGTTAGGTCGATATAGAAATAGGGTTTTCCGTTTGCCGAAATTCTTCTTCTTTCTACCGGAACCAACCCGTTAAAAACAGATTTCGCGATTTCTACCACTTCTCTATAAATTTTGGGAAAACGGGGGGTGGGGCAATAACCGGCAAACCGAGATTCTGTCGTTTCGTCAGAATTTCGCTCCAAGCTCCCGTTTAGCCAGAAATAGCAAAAAATCACGCGATTTCCATACTACCCCCAAAACCCCCCCTTAAAATAGTGTTTTTAGGTATTCCGTCCATTTGTTGTTTTTGTGTTTTTTTTGTCTGTTTTTATTGTGTTTGTTAGTCTGCTTCCTTGAGAGTTGCCTGTTAGTTTGGCTCGTCTTTTCAGTCTATATCTTAGTCTTATGTTTTGTTTCATGTTTTCTGGTAGTGTGTATGGGTTGTTTTGTATAGTGTGTACTGTTTTCTTGGCTGTGTTTAGTGTTGTTTGTAACTCTTCGGTGAAGCCTACAACTTGGTTGTCCAGTTCCGCCTGAGAGTTTATGTGTGGTATTAGTTGTATGTTACCTGTTAAGTGTTTTTGAAAGTGTTCCAGTGAATGAATGTTTGCGTGTGTGATCGTGCGTTTTTGTGTGTTGTTTATTGTAATGCCAATCGGAGAATGATCTGAGGCAGATGAATTCTCCAGATTGTCTAAACAACAATGTTTTGTGTGATGGTAATGTCTAGTATATCGGCTGTTTCGCCGCGAAAGTGTGTTGGTTCTGTGGGAGCGAGTACAGTGTAATGTAGTGTTTCTGCGGTCCTGAGTAACATAGTACCATTCGGATTCGTGGTTCTAGATCCTCAAGACCTGTGTTTTGCATTGAAGGGCCCTGCCGCTAAGACCGACTATGTGTAATCGAATAGTTTTTCTATTCCTGCGTGTGTCAGTTTATGTTCAGATCAGATATTCCGCAAACTCATATATCTTGGGATAGAGAGAGTTCGCGTTCCAGCTGATCAAGAATAGGTGATTAGGTGTATTAGCCATTGAGATTAGCGAATAATTTCAATGTTGGGTTGTTCTGGATTAGTGTGGATATAGTGTTTATTTTTGCCGTTATCTCCTCCTCGGACAGAGTCAGCAGTGCAAAAATGTTGCTTTGTATGTTCGTATTTTTAGCGTTAGTGTCAGTTTTAGTCTTTTTGTTAGTGCTTGAATTTTGTGTAGTGTTTTGAGTGATTGGTTTTGCCAATTGGGCGTAGCTGATGTTAGTGTTCACGGGCCGTGTCTGTGTGATGGGTTGTTTTTGTTTGTTGTTGGGGGTTTTCGGGCAAGTTGAGTGGCTTGCCCGGTGTGCCCTCCACAGTTGCAGCACTTTGACGAGGTATTTATGGACTTTTTGCTGTCCCTATAGCAATGGTTGCCTGCGCATTTGTGGCATACCGGCACTGCATGGCAATTTGTGATTGAGTTGCCAAATTGTTGGCACCTGGGGCACTGATTGTGCACAAGATGCTGGCTGAATCTCGACAACTATTGGCATGTAGTTTATTCTAGTTTCATTGAGGATGTTACTGTCGGCAGTGTTACCGCAGACGATTTTACCAATGTACTTACAAATATCCCGAAAATGTACTAAATTGTACTAAACAGTTTTTATTTAACTAGCCATAGGGGTCAAATTTTCGATGCGATACCGTGAATGCGCAATGGCGAAACAAGAAAAACAGGCATTATTATGGCTTTGCATGGCCCCTCGCTCGCTACGGGGGAGGGCGCAATCAACAAGAACTAACCAAAATCAAGAAAAAAAAGTAAATTAATAAAAAACAAACATAATTTAAAAAAAGGTAAACAAAACATTTGTCGCGACCGACGGGAATCGAACCCGCAGCGCAGAAATGACAGGCAAACACTCTGCCTACCACACCACCGAGGCATTGAAGGAGTTTCGCTAGAACGTAAAGACATGGATAATTCTGATATTTCGGTCATATTACGCATGCACGGTATCGCATCGAAAATTTGACCCCTTATAGTCCTATTGTTTTTTATCGCCAATTAAAAGCTGTAAGCTCGCTTTCGTTGGCAAAGTGTATTTTGCAGGTTAATTAATTGTATAGAAATAAAACTTGCAGGTCCTTTATAATTACGAATACATATATTTTTAAAACCAAAAACAAGAAAAATATATCGTTAAACAAAATATAACTGAAAATAAACATCTGAAACACAAGAGGCAAGATAAATAAACGCCAACTGCTCCCTAACAGCAACATCTAAGCTAACTGAAAATAAAATATGTTTAAAGCAGACGCTCGGGGTTTTCTGAAAAGCGTCTAGCGATAGGGGCCAAATTTTCGATCCGATACCGTGCATGCGTAATATGGCCGAAATATCGGAATTATCCGTGCCTTTAGTCTCTCTAGCGAAACTATTTCAGTAGTGTAGTGGGCAGAGTGTTTGTCTGTGATTTCTGCGCTGCGGGTTCGATTCCCGTCGGTCGGGAGAGATGTTTTGTTTACCTTTTATAAGGTTATGTTTGTTTTTGATTAATTTACTTTTTTTCTTAACTTTGGGTTAGTCTTGGGTTAGTTTTAGTTAGTTCTTGTTGATTGCGCCCCGTATGTAGCGAGCAGAGGGTCATGCAAAGCCATAATAATACCTATTATTCTTGTTTCACCATTGCGCATGTACGGAAGCGCCACGAAAATTTTCCTCCATTGCTAGACGCTTGTGATTTTTGCGCCAGGCAGGGAATTACCAGCGATCCGTGTGACGGAGGCAGAACAGTTTAAAGTTAAAGGTTCCTGTAAAGATTCCTATTGCTTTTTCATTCCAACAAGGCAAGCGTAACTTTCAGCGGTTATCTATACTAGATGGTCCTGATCAATTTTTGAGCGCTCGTGTGAAATGTACTAAATTTGACCAATATCCCTGTAAGATGTACTATTGTACTTACACGTTAAAAATGTACTAAATTTAATACAAATGTACTAAAACGGTAACGCTGACTGTCGGTTTGGGGAACTAGCCCTTGGCTTGATGTCCGACATAGAGATGAGAGGGTCGAGACCCTTGATTATAATGTTTAGTTTCCTATCCTCAGGTAGGAAATAAGAATGATATGGGTATTTTTTGTTGGTCAAGTAAGTAGTGATCCTTCTGTGATCACCTGGGGTGGCGGGGGTGATTTGGATCCCCAGCCTGCTTTTTTTGACGTCTCCGAAATTCATTTTCGAGTACGTCATGTCTTGGTATATTTTTACCCAGTCGGCTCTCCCAATACAGAACACAGTAACTACATTTTTATAACAACGGAGAAAAATCGACTTTTATGATAATTTTGGAGCCCCACGAAATAAAAAGAGATATTGCTTCAAAATTTTAACGAAGGTTAGATATAAGCTGTTTTTAATGTAATTTGAAGAGAATCAACAGTTAAAACAATAGTTCGGCAGCTGAAAACCATGTTTTGCATGGATTTTTTTCCAAATAAATACCAAAATTCTGTATCAAAACACAGTAACTGCCGTTGCTTGTAAATTTTTTCCTAATGAATTATATAATACTACATCAAAACATAGTAATTGCCGTTGCTTCGTTTTGTAGTAGGAAAACTAGCGGAAAGTGATATATTTTTTGAAGCATTAAATTTCATTGCTGTGCTTTGTATTTAATAAATCATAATATCAAACTTTGAGGTAAAACTCTTTACGGCTACAAAAATAAATCATATGGATGCCAAGTAACTTAAATCAACAAACATTATCAATAATAAAATTAATTATTAACAAAAGCGGTAATGGTTGGTACAACTCAAATGAAATAATATAATACGAATATTTAAATATCAGAATCTATTTCTGCCACTTCTTGCTCAGTACTAACTAAGTCCATGGATGTTTCTGATTCTGGCATCGTTTCCCAAAACACTCTTCTGTTGATAGGCATTAGCGGTGCCAAATATTTTAAAATGTTTGTTTTTTTGAAGCTGTAATGCCACGAGTAGGCAAAGTTTGTGATATAAAAGTTATAGGATTGTGTTTTTTCTGTATAAAATGCAACTCTTCATATTCATCTGAAAAATCTGTTGTATTGCATGCACTGGCTTCCTTTTGTGAAACAAACCTTAACTAAGTCGTTCAACAGAAAAGCCTTTAATGGATCCTCTGGCTTTTTTGTGCTTCTTTTTTTGTTAGGCCACGAGTGGAACTCTTTTAATTGAAGAACTTCTAATTTCTTTCTCGATGATTCAATAGCTTCTATCATTTCCATAAAATCATATATATTTCTCTTCCTTAAGAATTTCTGCTCGATATTACCGTGGATGCCATCTGCGCTCATATGAGTATTGCCTTTGGTGAGATATCGAATTATAATTTGATTAGGACCTGTTATACGATTCACTGCAGTAACAAGCGAGGTGTACAAAACCCAGTTTTTATTTTGGGCGGTACAATTATCAGCCCAAAATATAGAATCGGTAGCATCCCTTTCTTTCTCAATTACTTTGAACATTGCATCAACAAGAGCCTCAGCTTTGCGTCCACCTAAGGCTTCCTGCCATAACACACAGAAACTTTTATTACAGGGTTCTTTGCCTAACGTGGCAAATGTTTGATTAAAAACAACAAGTCGACTTGTAAAAAAGCCGCTCTTGCTTTGAGGCATTATGGGTAAAATAATGACTTTCTGTGAATCCATGGAGTAAGTCCGTTTATTTGATGAACTTGCGAATCCTTTTTATGCTCTTCGTTTGGTTTGGTAGCTTTAGCACGGTGAGAATCGAATTTGTTTTGGATGATGCCATTAGTTTCCAAAATGTTTTTTAGAGAGGAACACTCTTCACAGACATCCGATTTGGGTTGTCGAAGAGAAATGTTCAGTTTTTTTAGAACTTGCCTATAAACTTCGACTTTACATATATTTGGACATTTTAAAACAAAATCGTCGTACATGATTTTAATTGTGAGCCCCCTAGGTAAATATCTTACATTTGGAGCATTCTTTCTTCTATATGGCTCACGCAAGGCCTAAACGACTCAATGTAGTTTTTTAATATATCTCGGTCAGCTTCCGGTCTATGGCTCCCTCCTCTACGCTCCTTTACATGATCTCTGCGTGGGCCTGCTTTAATTGCTGCAACTAATTCGGCTATTAAGCTCGTTTTACAGTTCTCAATTCTTCTTGCAATAGTATTGCAGCAATACCCTGACCTTGCAAGACATTGCCTGCAACTTTTATCACAAGACGTTTTACAGTTGGCAATTTTTATTTGCAATTACTATACTTCAGTTCACTACCAACCTTAAAAAATAATATATACTTTAATGTTATTTTATCTTAGATAAGGTTAGTGATTTTATGTTTGTGTTTGTAAACTTCTTAGTTTTATGTAATAAAAATGGATAGAAGCGAAAAGAAAAAAAACGCTGCTGTAATTAGTATAATTATTGCTGCCGCTGCTCTCTTGGCGAGAGAGACTGGAGAAAGAAGACAAAGAAGGTGGTGGGTAAGGCCTTGGCTAAACCAAAATAGAGGCAATATCGGTTTAACTGAGGAGCTGATTGCTTCAGATATAGAAAAATACTCCAATTTTCTAAGAATGGACAGAAACACTTTTGAAAAACTGTTATTCAAAATTGCCCACAGAATAACCAAACAGTCTTTTCGTCGCCAAACTATCTCACCCAAATACAAGCTAATAATAACATTAAGATATTTGGCTACAGGGGAGAGCTTTCGTAGTTTAATGTATAATTATAGAATATCTGAGACCACTATAACATTATTTATTCCAACAGTCTGCCAAGCTATATATGAAGAATTGAAAAATTATTATTTAAAGGTATGAGTTTCTGGCATGGGACAGAAATGTATTCAAATTATAAATTTTCTTGCTTTTTTGCAGGTTCCAACTACTGCTGCAGAATGGTTAGAAATTGCTAGGAAATTTGAAAAAATGTGGAATGCACCTAATGTTATTGGTGCATTGAATGGAAAACACATCATAATTAAAGCACCAAAAGACCAGGGATCAGCTTTTTTTAATTATAAGAAAACTCATAGTATAGTATTACTTGCTCTAGTTGATGCCGATTATAACTTCAGTTTTTTATAAACATAGGCATGCATAGAAGACTTTCAGATGGTGGCGTATTTTGGGAGAGCGATCTGGCAAGAGCCTTTGAAGAGAACAGACTCAATTTTCCAGAAGACAAACCTTTGCCTGGGATAAATAAAGCAGTGCCCCATGTCATAGTTGCAGATGCAGCTTTTTCTCTATCGACCTATATATTAGAACCTTACCCATTTCGAAACATGTCAAGAGGGCAAAGAATTTTCAACTATAGATTAAGTAGAGCTCGCCGACTAGTTGAAAATACATTTGGCATACTAACTAACCGTTTTAGAGTATTGCTTAATACAATACCTTTAAAACCAGAGAAAGCAAAAATTATAACCCAAGCATGCTGTGCACTTCACTATTTTCTCAGACAGGAAACAAATAATGCTTATTTAACCAATAATCCAGAAGAAGAAATCAACAAGAGGTACAGATTTGTCTTTGGTTTAAGCAGACAGAACTATGGCCGGCCCAGAAATGAAGCCCTCACTATAAGAGAAGGATTTAAAACATATTTTAGTGGATGTGGTCGAGTGCCTTGGCAGGATGATTTGATTTAATTATATTTCAGTTTTTGCCCTTAAAATAGTATAGAATAGTGTATTCGCATCAATACATAAGCTCTTGCTTGTCAGTAAAATAACTTTCAATATAAAATATTAAATTGTTAAGCCATTAACGAGATTGCTTCCACTAACTGGAAGCCCTATAAATAAGTCTTGTAGCTACTTTACATACATTTTAGTTCAAATAGAATTATTTTTTATTTTACATGATATCATATATTTATTAATAGATTTATGTTTAACGGCTTAATTTGCAAATATATAAAAATCATATAGATATGACGTTAATTTTAAATCCTAGCTATAAATTTGATTGTAACATATCCCAATAAAAATTATCCCAACAGTTATAGAAAAAAGGATAAGTAATGGCACAGAAAAAGGAAGTTTAAGAAATGCTAAATAGTTTTATTAGTATTATAAAAAAAACAACTTTTTATTAATCTATATAGCATTATTTCTTCTTTCTCGCTGTCTCCTTTTTCTAGAAAAAATTCACTCCATGATGCACTGCTTGACCTCATCCAAGATGTCTTCCTCTTCAATGTTGTTTAATTCTTCTGCAACCATTCTGAAAAAAGTGTTTAAACATTATATTAACAATAATTTGTCAAATATTGTTTACCATACAATTAAATAAAATTACGACATAAATTTAGGGTTCAATAAAGCGCAGTGTTTAAGTTTTAATATTTTCTTATACAAATTTTACTACAAAAAAAAAAAGTGACTCCAAAAAAATTTTTATTAAAAAAAATGCAATACACGACCAATAAGTTTATTTACTGCTACCTAATTATTTCAGTAGAAACTTACTTGCCAAATGTACAGTGCTTTGCATTTTTCTCATCGGACTTGTTAATATTTTACAAAGTTGACACAGCTGTGGTTAGCAGGCCACTTATCGCATCTTGTTATTCTCCAACTTTCCTTCTTGGTTTTTTCTTTGGAGGTTTGTCGCTATCCCTCAGGCTTGACGCTGGAGTAGAGGGATCTGATTTACTGCCTCGAGATGCTGGAGGTGAAAAACAATCTGCTTCCTCCCTAGACATACTCGGAACATCCCCATCATAAATGATTTCACATTCAGTCTGAAATGAATAGCAGTATGTTAATAAACCTATGCACTGCTTTTAATGTCCTATATTTTTATATAAAATTAGCAGTTCATTTTTAAAACACAATTTTAAAATTACAACAGTTTTTCAGTAAAACGTCAAATAAAGTATATGTGATGAACCTTGTATACTTTTGTTCTTAAATGAAATTGCGATTTAACACTCACCTCGTTATAATATTCCTCTTGATTCAATGGTTCTTCTGGCCGACTGCTTCCTCCGACTGGAGCCAGGTTAGATTCCCCCTAGCTTACCACCTCTGTTCCCTGCAGCAGATCAAAACACGACAGTTTCGGTTTGTATATCTGATCTGCCCCAGTCCCAGATACCTCACTTTTTTTATTTTATTAAGTTCTGACAGGAACTGTGTTCTTCTACCATGAATTTTTTTACGTCTTCTGGACTTAGATTGGTCAGTTTCTGCCTATTAAACTCTGCGGCTATCTCGTGAAGGGCCCTGTTCCGTTTTTCTCGTGGTGGTAATCTCCATGCGTAGGGAGATACAGGCAAGGATGCTCCTCGTATAAATTTATCAAGAGGGACGTTGCCACTTTAGGCCAATCATAACCGCTAAAACAGTTTTATTAATAGTTTTTTTATGTATTTAAATGAAATGGGTCCGGCGTATTCGAAAAACAGGTATCTACCTAGGAAATAATTTAAAATAAAACTTACCCTTTGCCATATGCCATTATTTAGATTCCTTTAAAGGCAACAAGCGAAACTATGATATAGCAAATTTCAAATCGAAAGCACAATCAAAATCAAAAAAAGAAACACAAGAATAATCCAGAATTCCAGACCTTCCGAACAATCAACGGCAACGGGTCAATAGGAAATGACAAAGAAAATAGTAAAAAGCAATGAAGCGCGTTCTTTTGGAAACTTTAGTTCAGTTGGTAACAAAAAAGTCCCCAAATTTTTCCCCCAGGATTGCACGCAACTTGCAATAAAAATCGAACCGAACCGATTTTGTGCAATGTTTTGAACGGGCAAGAGACTTGAACGAAATTTCTGTACTGCGCATGCCTTTGATCAAGAGTATTGCATATTGCAAGAATAATTGCGAACTGTAAAACGGGCTTTACCGAATCAGTAGTATATCCTAAAGTATTTAGGAACGTTAGTCTGCATACAGCAATTTCAGTTGAATCTGGAAGTGGTAGAGTCAAATATCTTGATTCTGATCTTGGATGTTGAGCTGACATGCTTTTACGTTTTACTGAAGCTAATGTTAAAGGTGCGTTTTCACGTGTTAAGTAGCTTGCACAAGTAACTAAATCAAGTAACTAAATTTTGAACTGCTTGTTTAGTGGCTGTCTAAACGTGTTAAACTACAGTCATCAGTGCGGTTTAGTTTATTAGAAATGCAGCGTCGTGCCAACTTTCGTTCGGCGATTAATAATTGCATTTTATTGTTATGTGATGAATTAGCTTCGGAAATTGATAAAGAAACACATAAAAAGAAACGCACATGGATAAGAAACTGGATGGCCCGCCGACCTACTCATGGTGTATCAAGTATGCTATTAAAAGAACTTGCAGATGAGGATGAACAAGAGTATAGGAACTGTATAAGACTATCAAAAGTACAATTTGAAGAATTATTAATGAAAATAAATCCTTATCTTTCAAAAAATGATACAGTTATGCGAGAAGCTATTCCTGTTAAAGTAAAATTACATATTACATTATCCTATTTAGCTTCAGGAAACAGTTATAGAGATCTGCAAAGAATTTTTCGAGTATCCAGGTCTGCTATTTCGAAGTTTATCCCGGAAGTGTGTAATGCAATCTATGAACAACTAAAGGAGTTTGTGAAGGTAATAAAATAATATGCTAAGTATAATTTGATATAATTAAGCAAATATTTTAATCCAAAATGTAACAACTTAATAGTAGTACGAGTAATAAACAATTCTACATTCTAATACGCACAACAAAATTTAGTATTCAATATTAGAAAGAGCCTGAGCTAAAACGTCAGTTGTGTTTGCTGTGCGTGTCTCGGATGAGCTGGAATATGTCATAGTAGTATACACAGGAGATGATTCTGGTATGCTTACATACAGCGGAGATGGCTGTGGCGCGTTAATATATTCTGGAGATCGTTCCGAGATGTTATTGTATGGTGTTGAGGGTTGTAGAGATGGCGAAGACGACCGTATATCAAGTAGTTTAAAAGATGTTAAAATCGATTGAATCTTGTCTTGAGCACGTATAGCATTGTACTTTGACAAATGTTTTAATTGTGCTGCTACACTTTGTCCAAAAATATCATATTCATCGACAGATTCCTTATTAGCGGTTTGGCTTATATTTTTTAAATCATGGACTATAGCTGTCATCTGCTGCATTTTAGTACGACGTCGTGGCGGTGGTAAAATTTTAGCATCTTTACTTTGAGCGACATCTGCAGACTTCTGGCTGTCTTCGTCAATGGATTTGTTGGATTCATCCATTTCTTCCTGCAAATAAATGATTAAATTATGAAAAAAACATACACCAAAACAACAGAACAGTGTTCTTATAAGCTAGTGATGTCCAAATTGAAATGTGATACTATACTGCTGTAACAGAAAGTGATCGATATCTGTATAATGCAATTTATTTTTTACATTTCAGGTACCCAGTACAACTGAGGAGTTGAAAATTATCGAGAAAGGTTTTCGCCAGAAATGGAACTTTCCAAGGTGTTATGGAGCTGTCGATGGAAAACATGTCATTATCCAAGCTCCTGCGAATTGTGGTAGCGAATTTTATAATTATAAAGGAACCAATAGCATAATTTTATTAGCTGTCGTTGATGATGATTATTGCTTTTGGTATTTCAATGTTGGAAGCAATGGAAAACAATCAGACGGAGGAGTATTTCAACAATCCTCTATATTTCGAGCTCTAGAAAACAACTTTTTACCAGATGGTGGCTTTATAGTAGGGGATGATGCTTTCCCATTGAAACCATATTTATTAAAACCTTACTCAAAAATTACTTTGGAGAAAAAGCACAAAATATTTAATTACCGATTATCTCGTGCTCGAAGAATTTCTGAAAATGCCTTTGGGATACTTGTAAACAGATTTCGCATTTTTCAAAAACCTATGCCATGTTCCTTACCTACTGTCGATAAAATTGTTAAGGCTTGTTGCGCATTGCACAACTGGTTAAGAAAAACATGTGGTAATCGGTACATGCCAAACAACTCTTTTGATGAAGAAGACATTGATAATGGACGCATTAAAGCCGGATTTTGGAGAAGTGAAGTAGTAAATAATCTCCCTTCTATAACTAGGATGGGCAGCAATCATTCATCAACGCATGCTAGGCAACTAAGAGACAATCTTTGCGAATATTTTATAAAAGAAGGCGCAATTCCTTGGCAAGAACGTATGATATTCTAATTTAATTTGTTAAAAAATATATACCTAAACTAAATACTACATGATACTTTTAAGAAAATAAATACTTACTGTAAAATTCTCTTCTGTTTGTCTTTTACGACCTTCTACATGACGAAGAAATTCTTTCATTTCATGAAACCATTTTAACGGAGACACGTACACACTGTCTGTTCCAGTGCCTGATTTCTTTGAATCATTGACTTTTTTTAGCTCTTGAGAATATGTAGAGCGAAGTGTGCGAATTTTATTTTTTATTTCGTTCACTCCAAATCCTTCAATACCCATAATTTCCTCTATTTGCTTATAAGCTGCGTCCCGAGCCTGCTTATTCTTATAAATGGGTAATGCCGTGTTCCATAAACATTCTCTGTCCCTATATTCTTGGACAAATTTAAGTGTTGTCTCCTCATCCCAACGTGAAGTCATAATATTATATTATAAATGAAAATAAAATAAAAAATGTGAAAAAACCGCACACCTACGTTCACTGAACTTCAACTAAACAAATCTGTCTATACGTGTTTAGTAGTTGTTTAGCGAACATCTTTTTATGGTGGGGGTAAGCACTTGAGTAAGTAAATAGGATGGCTTTCTATTCACAAGCAACTAAACAGTCTACTTGCTCAAGTACTAAATTAGGTGTTTATACTATGCAAGTAACTAAATTTAGTTACTTGATTTAGTTACTTGTGCAAGCTACTTAACGCGTGAAAACGTACCTTAAATGTTTGCCTTAACCATTTGCGTCTATTTGTGTAGTCCAAATTCCAGTACTGGTTCCAAATGTCATGACGATGCTCTTCTGTTAAACTTTTGCTCAGTCTTCTACATTTTCCCTCACAAATGGTTCTCATGGGATGTTTTTTTGTCTTTATCGACTTTTTCCATTCCTACTGGTCTTCTTCCTGTTCTTTTTAATTCTCCAGTCTGTTGCCCCTTTCTTTCTTCATTGGTGCTGTCTACCTGAACAGTGTCACTCTACAATAATATCAAACACTTAATTTTTAACTTAGAAAATAAAAATAAATATCTTACGACTAAAACGGATATATCAGGTTCAGCACTTCATTAGATAAATTACAAGCTTTCGTTTCATTGAGCCCTTCTCCTTCTGCATTTATTATATCCGAATGAATATTGTCAGGCGATGTGTCCCTCTAAAAGAACCGTATTTATTTCCTAAACAGGAATAAAATAATATGACTTACCACTGAAGCAGCTTTGTCGCTTTCGCGGATTTCACTGGCGTCTGTTTTTCTCGGCATACCGCTAGTAGCATTTTCATTTGTTTCCTAAAATATCAGATTTTGAATTTAATAGTGACATAGCGAGCAGAAAAAATTGTTTTGATAGCTAGAGTGAGTATATTTTTATATTCAACTTACTTTTTTTTTCAGTGGACATTTTTCTTCCGAACTGTGATATTTTCACCTTTCTTTTCTTACTTCTAGTTTCTACAATGTTATCATCGTATTCGCTATCGCTAGGTTCGTAATCTTTGTCCAGGTCGCTATCATCGACAGGGCTTTCAAGAAAGTCCTCACGTGAAAAGACAGTTGATAAAAACAATATATTTAACCTGGTTAAGTAAATTTCTTTCTGCTCTTTACTTTCATAGTTGCTGGTAAAAAACGATGAAGTTTCATATTTAATTATTGGACAAAGTGGCAATTCGTCGATATTCTAAAAAAATAAAATTTTAAAATAACATTGATAATTTTGTTATGGTTCTACACCATTTTAGAACAAGAACGTTCGCGTACTGCATGAACCAAACACATCGTGCAGCGACAAAATCCCCGCTCGATGATGTATTTGCGACTAACTCAAAAAAGCGGCGCACCTGCAGTTAACTTGGAAATCATAATGGTGGGGATAGCATACTTGAAACCAAATTTAAACCGCATTCCCACTACAAAACATAGTCTCAACTAAAACCATAAAAAACTCAGTAACTGCCAAGCAGTTGCTGTGTTTTGAAATAGGTTATGATATTTACTGTGTTTTGTACTGGTAAAAATATGTTTTACAGCACAGTTACTGTGTTCTCAATGTACTGTATTTTCCTTATTTATTTACCGATTTTCGTTTGCAAACTACCAAAATGTTCAGCAAAACACAGCAACTACAAAAATATAATAAATTGGATTTCGACAACAATGTTACTTACTGTGTTTCGCATTGGGACAGCCGCAGTGCTCTGGGCATCTAATGATTATGGGTACCACATCGGATTTTTTGGAAGTTATTGGGGGCTCTGAGGCTGGGGTGGGCTGGCTGGGGGCTACTCCCAGATGCTTGCTGATCGATTCCTGTGGGGCCGCAGTTATCGATTTCGGAATATTTGACCTAGGGCTTGGATTTTGGTACGTGGAGGGCTTTGTGCCATAGGCCGTTTAAGTGTCGGAAGTTCCCTCTCATTTGATGGTGGGTGTTCGGAGTCAGAAATGGTATCCATTTCTTCCTCTATGGGGGTAGTTGCGACTGCGGGGGGCAGTTGTATTGCGTGAGTGTATGTGTTAATGTTTGTGCGTTTTCAGTGTTTTTCTGAATTATGTGTAGTGTGTCCATTAGTGTTTCTTGGTATTTGTCTTGATTAGTGATTTGTGTTTTTTGTTGTTTTTTTAAGTTGTACTATTTCATTTTCGTCTAGTAAATTTTGATTTTGTTCTTCGAGTCTACGTTTGTAGGTCTGTTGTTTTTCTAGTTAGTTGTCTTTGGCGGTGTGCTATGCCATTTCTTTGGCTAGTTCTAAGTTTAGTGATAATTGTGTTGTGTTTGTTTTTGAGTGTGGTTGGGTGTGTATTTGTGCACTTACATGTTGTTTTTGTTGAGTTTCCTGCCTAGGATCACTATTTTTCCTCGTTCTTTCCTTTCTTTTCTCTTCTTTGGCCGCTTGGCTACTTTTTTTTTCTTAAAAGGGTCCAATAATAACCCCCTTACATTTTAGCTTGGCATTAAGGAATACCCTATATAAATACCAAACTAAACTACAGACTCAATCGAATTAACACTACGTTAAAACAGTAAATAGTAACATATAGATACCTAGGTAGATAAAAAAATAAGTTCCTTTATAGAATGGGCTTATAAAGGAGCAGGAGTATCTACATGATTGTACTAGCTCCAACACGGCTATGCATATTATAGGTAATAACACTATAATCGAACTTAGCTATTGACAAGTAATTACCCCTCTCTCAACTCCCCGACACTCAAAAAAAAAATATGAACATTTTTGCCAAAAATACACAATATAGCTTCCTTATCTGCTATCAACCCAAAAATAATAAAAAAAAACAATAAAATATCCTGCCTTAATCCTTCTACCCACCCCCACCTCCAAACCCCTCACGCAACTTACATAACCTAACACAAAAATTCCCCATCGTCTGTTATACCAAAGTATCATGAAGTAGCACTCTAACTCCAGCACAGCTATTACATAAGTAATAAATCATTTATCGAACTTAGTTAGCTACTTACGAGCACACAAAAAGTTTTAAATTTGAAGCGCTATCACGTACAATCTCTTTCGTGCGATTTAACCTTCTTCTAGATTGTGCAAATTTGCGTAAATTGTTATACTGTTGCTATTGTGAGTAACTTCTTTCATTTTGTATTTAAAAGATTAGGGTAATTCTATATCATTTCTAAACATTATTAATGAAATCAAGATAAAATAATCAACTTAACAAGGGACGTGCTTGCATAAAACGATGTAATGGCTAAGCCAAAACAAAAGCGCGGGAGTTGAGATGGCAAAATGTTCATCCATTTTAGGGGTACGCAGAGCAATTCGTTCTGTTATTTGGCTAGCGCAAACTCGGTGGCAAAATGTACATTTAAATGGCGTCTGTATAGCAATGTGTACTGTTATTTCACATCGACCAATGAGATAACCGTATCGCCCTGCGTTTGTCAATGTTTGCAAATGTTCTATATTGTTGTGGAGGATTCATGTTTTAACTTACAGATTTTTGGGGTTTCTCTCCACTATCCTTCTTGATATATAGAGCCTCTTCGGCTCTGGCTCCAGGATGTAAACAGCACAAATGCTAGTTTAGTGACCCTAATGAAATGTCTAAATAACTTCAACGTTTCGGGAAATTAATCTATTCCCGTCGTCAAGAAATGTAAAAACTAAAAATGAAAATGGTTAGTAAATACAATAAAACAGTAAAAATCTCTTGCAGATTGTCAAGCTTTGAATTGTACTTGTCAAAGTCAATATGAGGGAGAAATCCAAGCCGACCTAGCTAATTACGCCGTAGCCGTACTAAGGCCTCTTTTCTGCGTAACGCTATCACGTGTGCTATACGTATATGAAGCAACAGTGTCTACACTTGAACAGAGTAATGTAAAAGCCATTTTAAATACATAATTTTCCGTATTCCGGTAGGATCATTTTAGTTAATTAAGCTATAATTAAGACTATAAGTCTGTTTTCTAGCTTCTAGTATATCGGTCTCATGATCTATCATTTTAGTTAATTAAGCCATAATTAAGACTGTAAGTCTGTTATCCAGCTTCTAGTATAGCGGTCTCATGATCTATAATTTTAGTTAATTAAGCTAAAATTAAAGACTGTAAGTCTTTTATCTACGAGTAGCTTCTAGTATATCGGTCTCATAGTCTATCACTTTGGTTAATTAGCTATATTTTTTTATATAGCAGTTGCACACACACTAAAGGCAGATACTATGGTGCTCGATGAGCGGTATGTGTGCAAAGATGTTGATTGATACGGTTCTTGATTAGTTGTAAGTTGTAATTAGGGGGAAACAGATGTCCTGGAAGTGAGTTTCACAGTGATGCAGTGCGCCAGAAAAAGGAGTTCTTGTAAAACGATGTTCTAGATGTTTCCAGTTGTACTATGAACTGGTGCGCTTTTGCCCCCTGTTGTGACTGTCTGACATGCGTTTCCAGGGGCGGGATGAGGCTGGCCAAGTCCTGGGAGCATCTGCCGTGAAAGTATCTGTAAAACAGGGACATCTCGGCCACATGTCTACTGTGATCCAGATTCCGGGTCGCCGACGAGACGAACAGCTATCTTCTGAATGGAATCCAGCAGCTTTAGGGTGTGCTTTGGTGCGGCGCCCCAGATGTGTCGGTAATATTCTAAGCAGGGTCCTATTTGCGCTTTGTAGAGCAAAAGCAACTGCTGCGGTGTATACAGTTTTTTGTTGTGAACTAGCGCACCAAGCTTCTGGTAGGCTGATTTTGCGATGTTAGCAACGTGGTCATGCCAGGACGTATTGCTGTTGACCGAGACACCCAGTAGTCCGATTGACGAGGATGAAGGAATGGTCGATCCTGCCATATTGATGTCCGGGTATTGGCCATCTTGGTAAACGTGGCGGCTTGGGTCTTTGCTCCATTGAACTGGACCAATTTTCTGTCGCCCCAAGTTTGAACTTTCGCCAGGTCTTGATTAATTGCTGCAATCTGTTCCTGTCTGCGGTGATAAATCTCAGTCACGGGTAAAGGTTTTTCTGATGTAATTTGGGAGACAAGGGTACTGTCATCTGCAAAACTGTAAACAGGATTATTCGTTTCGGTCAGCAGGTCATTAATATAGAAGAGGAACAGAGTTGGTGAAAGTATTGCGCCCTGAGGCACGCCCGCGTTAATGGTGAATGTGTCTGAAATGCGTCCATCAACTGCAACGTGTAGAGATCGGTCCATGAGGAAACTGGCAAGCCAACTGCAGAGAGAGGCTGGCAGTCCGAAGGACGCTAGTTTATTGAGCAATCCGTCATGCCAAATTCTGTCGAATGCCTTCGAAATATCCAACGCAATCGCTCAAGACTCTCGGTAGTTACCAATTGCCTTACTCCATATATGAGTGACATAGGCCAATATATCTCCTGTCGAGCTCTCTTTGCGAAAGCCGTATTGATTATCGCTGATTATTCTGTTGATCTCGAGGTACTTGAGTAGTTGCTGATTCGTTCCATGACTTTGGAGATTATTGGAAGCAAGGCTGTTAATTTAGCGCTGTGGCCTAGTTTAACATGATGTATTGTTGAACCGCAAGGGGTAGATTTTGGTGGTTCTGTTGAGTAAAACAGTGGTCTGTTAGATACTGATTTTTATTGAATACATTATAGCTATTTATATTAAAATTAAATGTGTCATAATACCAATACATATACAATACATATTTACAATATAGTAAAAAACTGCTGAGTATAGAAATTGATAGTAAGGTGAATGAATGGCCTGGTTTCGGTCGGCACTTGCTGACACTGCTTACTGGTATAGATTATGCTTATGTGAAAGGTCGGTGTGATCGACTTTAGGTTGATGCCCGGCTAATCATCTTATGTCTAATTTTGGTGGTTAGACAAGGCAATTGGGCGATAGTTTGAGAGCGTGGTTTTCTTGCCTTTTTTTGGAACAGGTTGCACTCGAGCGACTTTCCAAGAAGATGGGTAAATCCCTTTTCGGTAAGACCGAGAAAAAAGCCTGAAAAAAAACGGCTAAACCCGTTGTTGGCGCAGTTCTTTAACACGTTTACAGGTATTCCGTCCGGTCCTTATGCCCTTTGCGTATCTAATTCTATAAGGATTTTACGAATATTTACTTGTTTCCATATGAAACTTGACTTCTGCCATGGTAGTCTTTTGGCTGTAGTCGTCTTGATGCCACGTTCGTCTGTCAAAGGTGGGAGAGAGGTTTTTGTACAGTTATTACTTACAGTCTTTGCTACCTACCAGAAATTCCTGGAGCCACTGGGTCATTGCAAAAGTTTATTCCCGATCCTTTGATTGTGTTTGTCCTTTGTTTCGTCGATCACAAGTTTGCATTCGTTTCTGGCTTCTACAAAATAATTGCGATTTTCGGCGGTCTGATTTTGCTGCCAGAACTTGTAGGCTTGCTGTTTCCTACCTACAGCTCTTTCGCATTTTCTGTCGAACCATGGCTTTCCTTGTGACGGTAACTTGGTGGAATTTGGGATATATGCTTCCATTCCTGAGGAGATTACTTGCGTAATCTCTTCGCAGACTGACGGGTCGTCAGTGCCAAAGCAGATGTCGCGCCAAGGAAAATCTAGGTAGGACTCCCTTAGATCGTCCCAGTTTGGGTTAGAATTTGTAATGCCAGATGGTGGATCCTTCTGTAGGAGTGACAATTCACAAACCGTTGTAATATGTTTGTGAGGGGAAGTACCTAATGGCGGAGCCAGTTGATGTTATGGGCATCGAAGTCTCCCAGAACGATTATTTCTGAATTGGGATAATCGACCTGTATTGAGTCAAAAGTGGTAGCTAGTGTTGTAAAAAACTTTGGTAGGCTCTATCTCTCGGAGGGCTATAGAGACAGCATATAAACTTGTTTAATCCTTTGGCGGTGAACTTGAGCCACATGACGTCAATGTTGTTCGGTTCGAGCGTTTCCTCACGGACAAAAAGGCATATTCTGAACTTGGGTGTGTAAGGGGTAGAGTTAGTTTACTGTTGTTGTAGAACATACTTGTGTTTCTATACAGGCTAATATGTGTGGTCTATTTGTTTATAGATGTTCGTATGTGTATTTGTAGATGTTTGTATTTAGGCCTCTCATGTTGCAGAAATCTATTCTAAATTTGTTCGGTATCCTTCTTGCCTGTGAAACGTTGCATGATGGGTCACCCGGCGCCCGGAGATGCGAATGGCCGGGGAGTTTACTTCCGGAATATTCTGATCCTGGAGGTACCATCATGTCCATATATTCCTACTGTGGAATCCAGAACCATAAGCGCGAAAACGGAACGTGATTCGGAAAAACCACTTAGTACTTCCCAGTTCGGGTGGGGTTAGTTTCATCGGACAATGCGAGTAGGCGTATGCATCTACCACCTAGGGCCGCTTCCACTGGAAGCATCGGCCTCACTCATTCCTTTGGTGATGCCTAGTCTGACAGGGGTAATTATGGGGTTTGTTGGGTCACTCCCCAGTGATCAGCTCCAGACTTTGTACTTCGGTGTTCTTCAGCCTGGGGGAGGGCGATGAGATTTGATGGGCCACATCCCGTGGAACTCGTAATGGCGGGGGCGTCACTCCCCGAAATCAAACTGCTCTCACCAGTTTGACGTTCCTGCCTGCTAATTCAGATTGTAAGTCTGTTATCTAGCTTCTAGTATTTCGGTCTCATGATGTATCATTTTAGTTAATTAAGCTATAATTAGGACTGTAATCTGTCTGTTATCTAGCTTGTAGTATATCGGTCATATCTATCTTTTCAGTTAATGAAAATATAATTATCACTGCAAGTCAGTTATCTAAAGTGTCGTATATCGTTATTGCTATTGGTCATATCTATCTTTTCAGTTAACGAAAGTTTAATTATCATTGCAAGTCTTTTATCTAAAGTATCGTATACGCGCACTTGTCTCTTCAATCCAAAACTAAGCAAAATCAACCCAGACTAATCAAAACTAACCCAAACTCTTTCTAATTAACCAAAGTAAAGAGACAAGCGCGCAGCGCGTTTGTTTCTTTGCTATCCCGAACTAAGCAAAACCAACCCAGACTAACCAACACTAATTCAGACTAACCCAAACTAACCCTAATTAACCAAAGAAAAGACAAGCGTGCTACGCGCCTTGTCTTCCGTATTCTAGATTAAGCAAAATTAATCGAAACTAACTTTGATTAACCAAACAAGCACATTGAGACGAGCGCGCTACGCGTTTGACCAATCCCGCCTATCACAAAATCAAAATTAACCCAAAGTAACAAAACAAATGCACTGCGCGTGATACTCTCTAAACGCATCCAAATAATTGTTTATTTCTTTTAAAAACAATGTCCAAATGAACCAAACAAGGGCGCATTTGTCTCTCATTCTATTGGTCGCCAAAAAAGAGCGTCTTACATAACTCAAACTAACGAATTAATATTATTATTTATTATTTAAATAAGCACAAAGTACCTCTGAATCACCATCGATCGATATAGTGTTTGCTGGCTGTATCCAACAAGATACCGTATTTTAGAACTGAACAGAAATTACACTTAGCAACACCTGTGCGTACGTCAGCTGAGCCGTGCCAAGCTAACCTAGATAGATAGATAATCATAATTTTATAAATCAGAAGTAGTGTCATGTTGACGTTTGCGCCAGAAATATTATCATTTTAACTTGCAAAAATAAACAGTATTTGCAGGTTTTAAAAAAACGAGCTGGTAAAAAACTTTTTAGGCTACTATTCTTGTTTCGTCATTACGCATGCCCGAAATCATTGCATGGAAAAATTAGCAGAGATGGTGTAAGTTTGGATAGTAATTACCACAACTGGAGTGAGTAAACTTTGTAATTTTTTTATGACAAGTAGAAATACTTGCGCAACATTTAATGTGTGGGAGATGGTAAGGGAAGTAACGTAGAATATGTCAGTATTTTTATTGATGTGGTAGCCCATAAGTGCGCAAAGTAAATAATGACCAAAATGTTTTTAAAGAGAATTCGAACACACTGTTTGATCCAATTACAAATTTTATGAAGAAGTTATATTTTGAAGATGAAGAAGACAATATTATAAAGTCGATATTTCACACAAAGTTTTTACTTGTTTTGTTACATAGTACCAGTGACCCATTAAATATAACGGGGTGTTAGCTGCCCCGTCTACAACAGGACAATGGAAATATTTACTTGTTTCCATATTTTTATAATCTTGGACATCACAAAATTTTATGCAGATGAACTTTTGGAGTAAACTCTTTTTTCCCCACTCCGTAATAGTCGAAAGCTTTACCTGAACGGCTAGAGTACTTTTAAGTATGCACGGAGTAAATGGCGTGAACATCCCGAACGCGCCTAGATTATAGGAGCTATTAGTAGTTATCACTTTATTTATAAGGTTAGCAATAGTTCTTTTTCCGGTAGCTCTAAAACTAATTTGTGCAGCCAACGCAAGTTATTCAGCAGTTTTGGATTCAACCAAATTTGCTCCTTATTTGTCTGAGTCTTAAATCTACTGCAGAAAAGGATTTTATTGGACGGCCAACATTTTTGTCTAGATGATCGCTTAAATGATTAAAAAAATTTGCTTGTAGCCAAATATAATACTTCTTGGCAAATTTATTATGTATAGCTTTAATAATATGCGTTATATCTTGACAAAAATTACTGCAGACCTGTTTTATATGGTTCAACATTTATTTTTCTGTTCCTTTTATTACACTATCATCTCCTTCTCTTTCTTTGGCATACTGAAATATTCTATTACTGGAGAGCTGGATTTTGAAATAAGCGTATTTAATTTTAAAAAATCAACAACTTCGGAATATTTAATATGAGCAAACGCATTTAAAAAAAACCTAGGCCTTAACACACGGACTTGGACGGAAAATTTGAAAATGTGAAAACATTGTCTAATGGTTTAATTAACAACTTAACTTTATTTACAACTAAAACCTCGTAAGACTTTTTTTCTGATACTTCATTAAAAAATTTAATTTAGAAAAAAATCTATCAAAATTTGCTTATATTTAGTACGTGACGAAAGATTCTTAATTTTACAGAACTTACCATCAATAATTGCTCTTTCCATTTCAGATAGTATTTGTCGTAAACAGACGTTATGCTTCGAAGGACCATATAAGTTCAAATTATACCAAAAATAAAGTTGCAAGAGATAGATGATTTCTGTAAGTTATAATTATTGTCGCAGACGGAACGCACATTAAAAAACAGCGAATCTAAGCACATTCCTAAATTACACTTCAGTTGGATCATCCAAAAATTCACTAACAGAATAAAAACATTTTTCCAATAAGTGTTTCTTAACAACTTTTTTAAATTTGTTCAAAGATAATACTTTCGTTTTAGAAGTGAGTTTATTATAAAAATTTTGATTTAGTGAATTAGATTTTGATCTTGACAATTTATGATGTGGAATAATAAGTCTATCATTTCTCATTAAATATCCATGGTTCTTGCTTGATGAAGGTAGTCTATCTTTAATTGAATGAATTTGAACTAAAGTGAAATAAATAAAAACACATGGCAGAGGCATGATTCCGTGTTGCAAAAATAAGGGCTTACAATGTGCACGATATTTTACACCACATAAGACCCTAATAGCTTTTTTTTGGATCTTAAAATTTTTTATTGAAGCTGAGCTGTTACCCCAAAGTGGTATTGCATATGAT
>JAEQML010057906.1:0-31274 GCA_016904865.1 Pissodes strobi
GACTTGTGTAAACCTTTTGGTATTTAACATAAATAAATGATTTGATTAACTAAGAAACAAAGAAAATATCGTAAAAATCGTAAAAATGAAGAATGCCAGAAATAATCTGTCCTCAGCGACGTGTCCCTTACTACTAAACTCGAAACTGAATGAAACTCGAATCGGACGGTTGACGGCGAATGCCGAGTGACCACGCCTTGCTGGAAGGGGAAAGTTGCGCAAGGAATGGCATACGTTGTGTCTCTTTTTACCTTTAGGTCTCGTATATAACGAACTGTGTTATCGCATTAAAATCGTATGGATAAAAGTTTCTTGCCAGACGTTTATATATATAAATGAAAAAAAATCTGAACAATCGAGAAAGTGAGAAAGGCAGTTGAAGCTGTTGTTAAAAATCTAATTAAAATTAGAAATGCTGCAATTAAATTCGATGTTAGTAAATCAGCTTACATAGACATTTGAAAAAATACAAAAAGAATGGAGAAAATATGAAAGATTTAATTTTTCAGCAGATTTTTATTACTTCCAGCAACTTACTCTTAAATTGTAACAAATGAAAATAAAATCTTATTTATTTTTTGAGACAGATGTAAGAGTACTTGAATATTGTAAAAAAATTACTTACCCCTACATTGTAGTCACTGTCTGCAGCTAGCAAATGACAGTTGTTTTGAACGGTTCAATGTATACTCTAATAAATCAATGGATGGTTGGATGTTACAAAACCCTGGGGTTCTCCCGATAATTTATAACATCACCGATATAGTTTGTAAATATTTTCCACTTGCCTTCATATCCAAAGAGATTATTAAATGATTTGGAAAAAACTAGAATATATTCCCTAATTGTTGAAGAAATATTTCAAGATAGTGACTTTTTAGGTATTAGAACGCGTTGAAACTGCCAAAACAACCAAACTGCTCAAAACAATTAGTTTTGCAGATACATGACTTTATTGAAAACTCGCTTCCAAGTTCCCCTGGAACTTTCACCACCAAAATTAAATCACCTAAAAAGAGTCGTGTTATTCCAGCTGTGTGAAGAAAACACTTGTACTATTCTAACTGATACTCGAAAGGTTAAATAAAATTGGAAAAAGAAAATCAAAAGCAACAAAGATTTGAAAGAGCTAAAGCAAAAAAGGAAAATGTAGGTATTCGAATTCAGTACTGAGAGTGATATATCTGTAATTGAAATATGTAAGATGACCCAGTTGCAGATGTTCCGACGAAATTATAAAATTTGTAGATGAGAGCCTTAATATAAATGAGTTTATACTTGTTCAATATTCCATGAAAAAGAGCATTAAGCAATTTGTTGGTCAAATAGAAAAAATTTAAAAAGATGACTGCATTGCTAATTTTATGAAGAAAATTTCAAGCGATAAATTTAAGTTTCCAGAAAATCGAGATGAAAATGCTGTAACAAAAAATATATAATATTTAACTACCACACATCTGGTGGGACAGAAAGAGTAGCTATAAAGTGGCTCTTTGATTTTAGTTTTGGTGACTTTAATATACAGTAATGCTTTTTTCTATTATTAATTTATTTTTTGTTTTTAATAATGCTCTTGATAATAATTCTAGGGTAAGAGTTCAACTAGTTCTACTGTTTTTTTTAGTCCCTAATATCCAAAGATTTAGTAGTTTATATTATTTTTTATATATTTTTTTTTCAAGGTCCTAGTATACCTACAAATAATAGATATTTGAAGATATTTTTGTTAATTTGTTTTTTATATTTTTTATTATTTAGTTGCCTAACATATGTAAAAAGTTTTATTACCTTGTTAATAAATGTTTAAAATTTTCCTTTTTGTGTGACATGTTATTTTAGCATAAAAAACACTGTCCCAGTATGCACATGCCTTAGTCCCACTCAACAACATACATGCATACTGGCAACCACCCTATGTTGTTGAAAATGTTGAAAATGAGGTATAATATGACGTTCAATTTTTCCCTTATTGTGTAAAAACGTGTAAATATTAAGTTAATAATACACTAACCTACTTTAAACATAAAATAAATATTTAAAATAAGCAAGAAACAATGGCGAAAATATATTCCCATTAAAACAAATAGATATTGTCCCAGTATATAACAGTCTCCCCCACTCATATATAAACAAGAAAAAAATCCTTTTTGTGCATAATTATGTTCGGGTCTCGATACTAAACAGGTATTAGGATTGAGTTGGACACCTGAGAACTTTTCATCGCAATGAAGCGAACTATATATCCTATCAAAAAATTAAGAAAACATACGAGATATATTTCCCATTAAAAATATGTCTTATTCTTTAAATTACTTAATGCTTAATAAGTATATATTGTAAGGGGCTTTGCTCATAAATTAATATAATAAGATATTGTGTAAACATTTCGGTATTTAATTGTTTTTATGAATTCTTTGGAAAAGTCCGTCTGTTTTTCTCTTATGACTATAAATGATGCTATTTACGTGCATAATTTATATTTTCGAAAAATATGTAGATATTCTTTCTGTTTAATGACAGATTTTCTAATTCTTTTTCCAGGTGGCCATAAAAATAATAGATAAGACTGTCCTAGATGAAGAAAACCTAACTAAGATATTTCGAGAGACTGCTATATTAAAGAAACTTCGCCATCCCCATGTGACAAGGTTGTACCAGTTAATGGAAACAAAACAAACCATTTATATGGTTACCGAATATGCTAGTAATGGTGAAATATTTGGTAAGTGTAGTAGTGTGGTTACTAGTTTTTTGATTATCGAGTCGTATTAATCAATCGATCCATGATGCTAAGAGATTTTGATTAATGCATCAGATGCAGTTTTAATTTGTATCTGTTTATAGGACGAATTCACTCACTAGTCGCTAAATTGATATATTTAAATAGTCGCAAAATAAAACAGTAGTTTTTTTACAGCGCAACAATATTGAAATCTCCAGTGGAAGTCTAAAATTACTGAATTTTAAATCGAGCTTAATTATTTTTATTTAAAACCCAATATTAGGTCGTTAATTTAATTTGGGATGTAATCATTCGCTTTAAATGCTTTATTTTTCATTACATTAAAGATCTAGATATCGAGGATTTTAGTATATTTGACACGACAGAAGTGAAAACTTTAACAAAGCGATAATAAAAAGTAAATAAAATTTAAAAAAGTTTCTCGGAGGCGCCGGGCATCGATCCCGATGCCTCTCAGATGCTAAGCGAACGCTCTACCATCTGAGCTACGCCGCCGATGCGTCAAGTAAATAGACCGGCATTAAGTTTGGCAGTTAGGTAGATGATTATTTCAATTAATATATTACAGAGATTGACAATATGTACAGGGTAATCCAAATAAGAGTTTAAATGTTATATATCTTGTTAGTGTCAAAACTCGAAATGGCGAAAAATTTTAATTCAGCTAGCTCATCCTATATAAAAGGCATCATCATTTGTAAAGTGGCCTTGTACGGTTTTTCTCGTCCAGTAGTCAGCTTTTCTATAAAAAATGTCTCTTAAAAAATAAAAACCTTTATTGGCCCGTAAAGGAAATGTTATTATTCATTAAATATATCGATACGCCACTGGCGTGTCTTTACCCTTTATTATAAAGGTTATTATAGGCTGGGGTGTGATCAATAATATTTATATGAAACGAATAACCAAATAAAGTTATAAAATTGAACATTTCCTGACTTTTCGCGTTTTTAACTGCTTTATTACATTTTATAATTTTGAAAAGAACTATAGGTAAATTATAAGTTTAGCTTTAACCAGTGTACTGGTTGATGAAGCATAACAAAGTATGTTCCCAAAATAGGTCCTTTTTGGTTTCGTTTAATATAATATGCAGTTAACAAAGTTAGAGTTATGTAGATTTTAAGATTAGTTTTAATCATTTCCTGTTGATGCTCACATGATTAGCGAAACGCACGTTGAGTGCAAAAATTCTGTTTCGGTATTGTGGATGAAACTGTTGTAGTCATAGCTCTTCTAGTCTAAGCCTATCACTCTAACTTTCCGATTTCGGTGGAGATGACTAGCTGGTAGTGAATACGCTGTGCTTTTGTCTCGGTTTTTAAATCCCCGCGATTTTTTCGACGCTAAAACGGCCCAAAGTGACTACTTTTTCAAAAATATACACCCCCAAAAAAAATACTAGCCATTTTCCAAGAATACGGGAATACGGTTCAGAAGTCCTTCAAAAAGAATGTGTCAAGAAAAAGTCATCATTAATTAATTATTTGGACAATTATCGTGTATCGAAGAAAAATTTTTACAAATCACACGTATGACGCAATATCTTGAAATCAGAAAATCTTATCGCCAAAAACGTGCAAAATCTCAAATTTGCGCAGCCGTTTTTGAGAAAAATAAAGTTGACGTCGTTTTTACCTGGAAAATGTGTGCCGAGCGCACCTAAAGAAGATTGAGGAATGCTTTCTTGCTACGCTGACTTTCTCTATCTTTACCTGGATGAGCGTTAAAGGCTCAGGGAAAAGTCGCCAAAAATATTCTATAATATGTAACTTGCTGTGACAATTATAATAAAACATCGAGATACCGGAGCTATTCCGGGGTATGCTTAATGAGGAACGAATAATGTTTCACTTTGTAAGCAAACTAAATAATTTCGCAAAGTATATTAGGCGCATACTCTTTGTAGGAACCTCTTAAAGTTACTGATAGCAAGCAAAAGCCGATTTGTTTTGCGAAGGACAGAAATTTTATCTAATTATTTCACAGGTCTTTCTAATTAAGACATCGCGTAAATATTACATATGTTGATATTGTTTGGAAATGTTTGCTATTTATTACTTTAGAACGTTTGTGATATTTAATTTGTTCATCAAATCATTATATATTTCTTTTTACTGTTGCTTTTTCATAAGAAGGCGAATTAAAGTCTCGTAGTGGCAAGCATATTGGGCAGGGTTTGTAGGCTCAATAAATACAATATTATCTTTCATTTAAACATTTGATGCCTCTGAAGGGCATGATTGTGGTGGTTGATGCTAAGGGAATATTTTCTCCAAGTTACATTTTTCACAAAGCAACGCAACTTTACGTTTCTTAGATAATGAAACCCTTCAAGTATTTTAGCAAAGGAAACATTATCTAAAAAACGTAAAATTAAAGAAAGTGTTTTAATATAATTAAATAAAGATGAATCCGTTGCTTAAGCTTCTGTTATTTTAATAACACCTGGTTGCCTCGGCTGAAAGCTGAAGTTGAAAGGGGCACTTAGATATTAACTAAATCTTTAAACAAAAACGTAAACGCATCAATTATTTACCTAATAACACCTCAATATCACACTAACCTAACAGACCAGTAACCAGTGATTAAAGGATATGACATTATTCTTGTCATCTTGCCAAAGTTAATTCAAAACTTGACAATGTTCATAAGCTTTTGTCTGTTTTAATTGCATTTACTATCCATTTTCATTTTTAGATTTTTCGTCCTTGACAACGGGGGCAGTTTTGTTCCTCGAAACGTCCACCGTTTTCCAGTTCTTTTAGGTTTTTCAGCTTTGTTGAGTCACTTGTGCTGTTAACCCTGTGGCCAGAACCGAAGCGGCCTCATTCTTCAAAAAACGTACAAAATGAAGTGGAGAAAAAGGCAACAATTTGTCAGATAAACATGATTTGATTTGATTTGATTTTATTATTGGTAATATTACAAAAAAAAATGCTTTTACAAGTCATCAAGTCATCAAAAATATATACATAGATATGAAATGTCAAAAACACTACTGACTAAAAATATTCTAAAATACATTACAAATGTCAATGAACAGTTGATTAAAAAAGGGTACCTACCTAACAGACACACTAACATAAAAATAAATACTAGCTATTGAAACATACAAAATGGACATGCTGGGCACAAATATTTGCTTAAATAAAAAGATAACATGAATACACATAAGTTAAAATTGGGCAACAGTATCTATCACAATTAAAGGTTAAAATCACTTAGCAAGAATTCATGAAACGTATAAAAAGAATGCCCAACAAGATATTGTTTAATAGTTCTGTTAAAATCCCTATCATCCAAGTTCTTAATGTGGGGGGTAAAGTATTAAAGAATTTAATTCCATAGTGATCAGAGCCGCGCCTAGTTCTCTCCAATCTATGGACGCCAGGCACAAGTCTGTCTCTATTTCTGGTTGAGCAGGTGTGAATGTCACCATGGGTTTGAAAATGTTGAATGTTTTGTTTTATGAAGTTAACAAGTTAATTAAGAATAAAAATACACGGAAATGTGAGCAATTTAAATTCAAGAAATTTATGTCTACAGCAGTCTCTATACTTAAGTCCTGAAACACTCCTGATACATCTACGTTGCAGTTTAAAAATTTGGGCAGCTCTAGGAGCATAACCCCAGTTTAGAATTGCATATGACATATTCGAACAAAAATAACCATGATATGCAGTCAAAAGTGTATTAACAGAAACACAGTTTGACAGACCTCTAATAAGATAAGTAAGCTTTGAAAGTTTGGAGCTAAGATTATTAATATGAGTTTCCCATGTGAGTCCGAGGTCCAGGTAAACACCCTGAAACTTAACAGATTCCTCAGAAGGTAGAGTGGAATGGTTATTTCTTAGAATGAAATTCAGATTTTGGGTCTTACTAGCGTTCAAGCTTAAACTATTTGCCACAAACCAGTCTTCAACCCGTTCTCGGGCAGTTTCTACAGTGACTTGGATATTATCCGATGGAGAGTACTGGTGAAGGCAAGTTGTATCATCCGCAAACAGAACAAACAATTGATTTACATTGTCACACACAGTAGGAAGATCATTAATGTAGATAAGAAACAGCAATGGCCCCAATACTGAACCCTGTGGTACACCATGCAAAATTGGTTTACTATCTGAAGAAATATTGTTTTAATAAACATACTGTCTTCTGTCCCCACTAATAGGACTCAATAAAGGCAATACTAGATTGATTAAAGTTATAGTGGCTGAGTTTGCTGCAGAGTATATTATGAGAAATGCAATCAAAAGCCTTTGTAAGATCAAGAAAGGAAGCATATGTGTCATGTCGGTCCTCAAAGCCACCTGCAATAAATTCAGTAAGCTTGTTAATAGCCAAGGAGGTCGACCTTTTGTTTCAGAAACCAAACTGACTTTGAGTGAAGATGTTATTAGCTTCAAAGTACAAGTTTATTTGATATTTCATTAGAGACTCAAGGATTTTTGAGATGATAGGCAATAATGAAATAGGCCTATAGTTAGTTGCACTATCGGGACTACCTTTATTCTTAAAAATTGGAACCACCTTGGCTATCTTCAACACTGCTGGGAAGCAACTGCTACGAAAATACTGGTTAAATAATATAGTTAAAAGTGGATATATGATGATGTTTAAGTGCTTAATAATATTTGATGAAATATCATGACAATCAGAACTATTGCTATTTTTGAGATTAGAGATTGCTTCTGAAACCATATCACACGTGACCTCTGTGAAGGCAAAACCACCACCAGCGGAAAAATTACCCACCAAGTAGTCATGCATTCTCCACAACAATATAGAACAGTTATTACGCAGTTATTTACACTCATCGATTTAATTTGAAATAATTCATGATATGTTTGCCCTGTTAGATTTCCAATAAGTTGATCACTAAGAAGACTACACCAAACCTTCTTCCTTGGATTTTGAGCTCCTGAATGGCATGAGGGCTTTCTCTTGACCTGTAATGCGTGATTTTCGATTAAACGCTTTTGTAGTGGTAACTATCACCTCGTGAGGGATTGGTAATAAATTATAAAGCTTATATGTATAATGTGAAAGAACTGAATATATTTTGTCATGATTTATTTAAAAAAATACTGCTTTGGGAATTGCACGCTCAGGGCTTTCCAAAAAGAAAATAATAGTATATTATTTTATGTGAAGGAAAAGTGATACTTTTCATGGCGCGCTCGTGTTTAACAGCCGAACGGAGTGAGGCTGGTAATAGAGAGCAAGCCATGAAAAGTAACTTTTCCTCCAAATAAAATATGCTGTTTTTTCTTCAAATGTCGACAAATTAATGCAAAAACATCTCTTTTTAATAGTAATAATATCTAATTATTATTAAAGATAAATGGGTTCGCAAGGCGGCTTAGACCACGGTCGTAGGTGGCCTTGCTTAGACCGGTGTCGGTGAATATAATGTAACATAAAGCTGTCAGTGGACACTGTCAACAATAATTATTTTTTAAGATTGCGTGTCCGATTGCGTTTTAATTCCGTATTGATAAGCAGTTATTGAGTAAGTTCGATTAAATAATAAGCAATTTGTTCCTAAATTAGTGATTTTTAGAAATGCAGTCACAAATTGAGTGATAAATACAAATTGTAGTTTAATAAATCTTGAGTTGTTGCCGCTTATTTTGTATTGTATCTATGTTGCTATGACAACACTTTTACCTCCGCCGGCGGAAAAGTGAAAAGTAAAGCTCCGGCGGAGGAAAAACGAAACTTCACGGCCGCCTACAGAGTCGAGTAATGACGGATTTACTGCCGTTTGAAGAAAAACATAATTATGTTGGGGTTTGGAACCTCTGGCAAAATGTGTTACAACGCACTTTGCTTTTTAATTAATACTTTAATTTACTAAAAATATAAACTGAAAGATAAGCTCAAGGTGTATAGGTTCGGAGCATGCTGGTTAAAATTTATTTCCGAGTGTAGTTGTTGTGAAAAGGTGCAAAATAAAAGATCAGAAATTTCAAAACACAATTATTCTATTTAGATTTCCTTCTAACTTCTAAATAAAGGTTGAAATTTAAGATTCGATTGAATGTTCTTGGTGATATCTGCACTTTAATCCCCTTATGGTTCCTCCGAGCTTCCTGGAGTGTTACTGAAGGTTGCTGGAGTGCCTATGATCTGTCATGTAACACTAATGGAAGCTGTCCTGGTAAGGCGAGTGCGTGTGGACTCAGTAGCATGACAAAAAAAACAGTACAAGGTGGTTAAAGAGTTCACCACGAATGTTGTTATAACTTTGTTTCAATTTGGCGGAGAGCGTCGCTTGTCTTGGGTTAGGTTTTTAATATAGAAATTGGCAAGAGATAACTAGAGAAATACTTCTTATCAATTAACTATGCTGAAAAATGCCTAAACACGCTGAAGGAAAATTATGGTTAAATATGTATCCGCCAATTTGCACAGAATTGTGTCTGTATACAATTATGTTTTCAATAAAACAGTAAACATGTTAAAAATAATAAATAAAATAAATATGAACACTATTTCAATCAAGCATAAATAAACAATTATAATAATAGGGTAAAATAAAAATGAAATCAATAAATTTACACAGGTAATCAGAATTCAATTATTGACTGACTAACTAAAAAATCAGCTTAATTAAAAAACAAAGATAATGACAAATTTATATAGCAATAAAGGAACAAAGCAATTGTGGTCAGGTACCCACCACGGTCAAATAGGGCTTGAGAAGGTGCTTTTTAAATATCTGAAGTGAAGATAAAGTACTTATATAGGTCGAACAATAACTAACTAAGCTTAACTCTAATCCCCCATAGCAACCGATAGCGATACTGAGGAAAATTATACAAGATCTCCTACACTATATACGGTGTTGGTTATTAACTTCTAAAAATTGCTACCTCAATGTGAACTCTATAGGCCAATATGATCGATTCTATCAGTTGGGTTGCTTAACTAAAACCGAAATTTAATAACCCCTCTTTTTTAAGATCGTCTTTCTCTTTTCAAAATACCTTAAGCTCAAAGAAAAAACATATATTCCATATGCCCTACAGGCAAAAACATACTATACGGCAAAAGACTACGTGGTATATTAAACGATAGTTGGCAGACACTACAACAGACAACGCTTGTCCATATACTGCCCTAAATATCGGTTTAATGCAACTAATTTTGCGAAATAAAATAAGATCTATAAACGGGATATCAGGTATTCTCGTGTAAATGGCCGATGCTAATTCACGAATTATCACCCGTAATGTTACCCGCAGATTGAAAGCTTAGCAGTTTTATTCTCCCTAAAGACTTTTAGATATAAGAAAACTTGAAATAAAATGAAATAACACAAGAAATAAAGAAAATTAAGAGCCAACCTTCTCGATCAAGTACAAGATAGCCAACATTCCTGTCCTACCTTTCAATCAGAATCACTTCTTGAAAAAAAAATTGCACCGACGCGCAGTCGTCACATATCTTTTAACTTTTCTACCGTACGAAGCGACCGATTTCAAGCATATGAGCTGCATATTTGAAATTATTTAACATTTTTAAATAATATATTCTTCGGCTGTATTTATGTAAATTCAACCATATTATTAGTATTCATCTTACAATAACTAAATAATTATCGATTGACATTTGTTTAAAAGATAAAAAAAAATTGAACGAGTCTGTTGTGTAACATATCTTATAACGACATCGGTTGTAAAAAAATGACAGCAGCACGTTGTTCCCAAGCGGTCACCCATCCAAGTACTAACCACGCTCGACGTTGCTTAACTTCAGTGATCGGATGAGAATTGGTATTTTCAACGTGCTATGGCCGTTGCCTGTACGTTTTAGCTTGTTAATAGAATACAAATTAGGTTTAATAACAAAGTTTAAAATAATAAAAAATCAACGAGAACGAAGTCACGGGTAAAAGCTAAAAGTGTCCTATGTTCTTTAGTATACTCTTGAAAATATCTGTACAAAATTTCATGATGATCGGAACAGTTTATGCGTGAAAGCGTAAGAAACAAACAAACACATTCGCATCTATAATATTAGTTAGGATTCTTTAATAATACTTACTGGCAGCTTCGGAGTGGATTAATTCACTGCACAAATTCGACACGAAAATCTAATGCCACCACGAATAACATCAACATATGGACACAGCTTATTTACCTAGTCATCTTGGGCCGGCATTCTTTGATTTGGGAAAGTCAATAACCAAATTTTGCAAATTTTAGAAGAGGGCTATGACTCAATATTGTTTTAAACGTCTGGACATCTGAATAATACTTTTGACAGTTCGTTTAATTTAAAATAATAATATGCTCTTTTATCGTCTAAAATCCGTTTAAAAACGATTTTAAATGGCAAAATTGTATAAAAATCCGAAAACTCGGACTTTTTTGAAGCGAAAATTAATTTTAAATTCAACCGTCCATTAAAAATAAGCTGTGCTATGGATCCAAATACATTGCGAATATAATAATTAATAAATAATACTTTTGACGGTTCGTTTAATTTAAAATATGCTTTTTTATCGTCTAAAATCCGATTTTAAAGGGCAAATTGTATATAATACCGCCCTAGCGGCTAGAATCGATCTTTCACATTTCCGTCCCCACACTTCCGCCCCGCCCACACATTTCCGTCCCATTTGCCGAGATAGTTAGTATCATCAGGAGGTGATTAAAACTATGTTTTAATCATCTGATGATAATGCTAACATAGCGGTACATGTACATATTGATTCTATATTGATGTAACCGCTGATATTTTTGGGCATTTTTCCATAGATATTTCAAATAGGAATGTGAATCTGCTGAAAGAAATTTTTCACGTTCTCAGCTGAAAAACTAGAATTAATAGTTAGGCTTGATTGTCACGTTTTCTTGAGTAATATTTGATTTGTTTTGAGTGAGTTAGAGCTAATTTAAATGTATTTTTTGTTTAAATGAATTTACACGCATTTTCGTCCTAGTTGCTATCTTGGAGATAATATTATATAAATATTTCTATTCATTGGGAATAAGATAAGTTTTCTTGTTTTAGATCATTTAGTAGCAAAAGGGCGCATGTCTGAACCAGAGGCGAAAAGAATATTTAGTCAGATTGTCTCGGCTGTCAGTTACTGCCATTCACAGGGGGTGGTGCACAGAGATTTAAAGGCTGAAAATTTGCTATTGGATCACAACCTTAATATTAAGGTAGGTACTATTTATATACTTATCTTTCCTTCAGTCGTTCATAATTATTATGAATATGATAATCAATTATTTAATTAACAATATTATATAAGAGTAAGGTGCAGAATGTATGTCTTAACGGTGTGGATTATTTCCGGAAGCAATTTAGTTGTGGGGTTCCTCAGGGCTCTGTTATAGGTCCCATACTACTTTCAGTATATATTAATGACTTTTTTGGAAAATTTACATTCTTTGCCAATGGTGCAACCCTTCTTTGGCATTTCAATACTGTTGGATTAACTTAATGACATGATAAATGCTGATATATTAAACTTAAACAGTGGTGTGATGCATATCAGATACCTTTGAATATATCTAAGACTAGTATAATGAATTTTAAGACCAAGCGATTAATTTGTTTGAAAATAAATTCTTAGGTGTCCATAAACAACAAATGAAAATTTAAAACGCATATAAGAAAATTTAATTCTAGATTGGCTTCAAAATGTTTTGGTATAAGCACAATTTCAACGGAATTAGACATAGGTGCGAAAATCGTATTTTTAATAGATTGAATCTCTGAGGTATGGTTAATGTTGCTCAAAAGAATTATTTAACATTGTTTTAGCAAGAGGAGCAATTATTAGATACATGTGCAAGGCTAAATTGAGATAATCATGTAAGGAATTATTCATTTCACATAGTATATTGACATTGTCATTATTTATTACTTAAAAAATACAGAAACAAATTATTCAGTGCTCATGCGCATAATATTTGACCTGCCACCAGTTCTAGAGTTAAAGAAAAATTGCCTTCAATGAAAATGTCACACACTAAATTAATTTAAGAATAGTTTCGATTATTTTTCTGAATGGAATCTTCTCTTAATTTGTATTTTGGAATGAATTTGCGCCATGAGGACAATAGGCAATACAAAATAACTTGGATTTAAAAAAGCACCCAATCAATTTAAATAGCAACAAATAGAAGCACCTAGGATTATATTTATGTTGGTTTAGAAACATATACCTAACAGTTACCCTCCTAACTTTGTTCAATTGCTCCATTATTTGCATTTTTCTATACTTCAAACGGATTTGCTATAAAATATTTTAACGATTTCTTTGACATCTATGTAATTTTTTTTAAATCTGTTGTATTATAGCTGGCTGATTTTGGATTCAGCAATCAGTTTACAGCAGGCAATTTGCTGACTACTTTTTGCGGGTCTCCTCCATATGCTGCACCTGAACTATTCCGCGGTCTCAAATATGATGGACCAAAGGCTGATATATGGGTAAGTTTTTCTCATTGTTGAACATAAACTTCAACATCATCAATGCTGTACTAAGTGTAATCAATTTATGCTTCTAAAAAAATATTTTTAAATATATCATTTAACGCAAACTATTTATTTGTTCCAGAGTTTGGGAGTGGTTGTATACGTCTTGGTATGTGGTTCCTTACCATTCGATGGTCACACTTTACAGGCACTTAGAAATGTTGTAATAGAAGGCAAATTTAGAATTCCTTTTTTCATGTCGCAGGGTAAGTAAGTGTATCAGAGGATAACAACAAATTGATCAAGGATAACCATATATCGTAACGACAAAACAGGTACCTTTCAAATTCATAAATAGAACACAAGTATTATTACACAAGTTTTATAGTCTCACAGTTGGACAATTGTCTGGAATATTTTTCAGCCCAAATAGGAGAAGGACGACATTATCTCGAAATTAAAAACTGAACATCTAGATAAAACTGACGAATTAGAAAGGAAATTGGCGAATGTAAGAAGGGAGTTGAAAGACAGAGTAAAATTTTTTAAAAGGGTGCGAAGGAAATCACTGAGTTTTAAGGATGATGTTATAGAGGCTGAGGAGAAATTTGATAAGAAAAGAACAACGAGAATTAATTACTGGTTTAAATAAACAACTGTCAAACTTATTAAAAACAAAAATCTGGAAAACAAAGTTGCAGGCTAGGAGGATAGTCGCAGTAAGATGAAAACTGAAATTGCGGAATTGAATGAAAACAGACGTGAAATGTTGACATCTATAAAAACCTTGGAGGCCCAAAATGATTGTTACGGCCAAGAGCTCAGTAAGCTTGGCAGCGGGTAATTTGCGGACATCAAGCCCTTTGGAACGTTCCCTTAACAGTGTTGTAAATAGAATCTCAGGACTGAGGGTCGAAATCTTGACAAAATTTTTACTCAACAACTTCATAATACAGTTAGGATTCAAACAATCATTAAACCTCTTTTGTCAAGATAGTCGACGATATTGCTAACTTAACAAAAATTATGACTGTGAGTGATTTGGTTGTGGTTGTAGGCGGTTTGAATGACTTTAAAAATGGTTTCACTCCATCTCTTACCGATATTTACAAAAAAGTAAATGATTGTGGAAATACTAACGTGGAATTAATTTCAGTCCCCTTTGGTAAATTTAATGACCAAATAGAAAACAATATTTTTAATTTTAATTGTGAACTCCGAACAGTTTTTCAAAGGAGTAGTAATGTGTTTTTGTTAAAGACAAATATAAACAATTTAGGATCACAAAACGTTTCATTGTAAGTAGGTTAATAACTGAAATAATATCTCAGTGTGACAGCTAAGATGTCTATGACGTTTCTGTTTCTGGACATAGAGAGATGCACAAAAATTTTCATCAGCCGCTGCTCCTTTCCAATGGAACGTGAATCAGTCATTATCAATTTTATATCTAAACATTCAATCAATAAGAAATAAAACAGATGAACTTTTTTTATTTTTAGAAGCAAAAAACTACCCGGATATGGTTTGTTTATGTGAACATTGGTTAAAATGCGATGAATTATGTTTTGTAGCTAATAATTACATCATTTTGTCAAAATTTTGCAGATCCACCATTCAGCATGGTGGTACCATGATAATGGCAAAAAAACCTTTTTTAGATGACAATTCTTTCAAAGACATAAATATATATAATGACTTAGCTGTAGAGCAAGTTTTTGAGTTCTCCATGATTTATTTCAGTGCTAAAAAACTATATATAATTTGTATTTATAGAAGCCCTGCCTCAAATACCAATGATTTCTTGTCCAGACTGGAGCGGATTCTTTCTTTGCTGCCACATAAATCTAATATTATCTTACTGGGCGATTTTAACATAAACTATGATGATACAGACTCAATTCATATGCTTAACTTGTGTAACCTCTTAGATTCATTTAGTCTCTTTATGTACGTCAATGCACCCACTCGTGTTTCGCAATTCTCATCCACCACCATTGATTACTTTTGTTCATCCATGAATTCCCCTAATGTGGATTGTTTAGTCGTTGAGTCAGGTCTGTCAGACCACGAGGCTATATTAAGTAAAGTTGCTTTTCCCACTAAATCCAAAAAGTGTCAATACAGATATGGTAGATTGTTTAGTAGAGCAAACTACAGTAGATTTGGGCAATTTTGTATGGCTGTTGATTGGAGTGGTATATTTGAATGTAGCGATCCTCTTGAGCAGTTCCATATTCTTTTGCGTGGGTGATTTAATAGAGCTCTTCCTGTTCTGAAAATTTAAAAAAAAAATAGAAAGCCTTGGATCACTAAAGGCTTGAGAGTTTCTTCAGCAAATTTTCGGTGCTTACATACAATTCGAAAATTTACGAATAATGATATTGTTTTGAGTTATTTTCAACAGTATAGATTCATATATAGAAAGTTAATAAGGCTTGCAAAGGAACTTTATTATGCTACCCGCATAGCTGCATCTGGCAATTCGCAGAGGGAAAGTTGTAAGGTTGTAAATGAGATGAGAGGTGTTGATGACAGGTCACGTTTAAATGTTCCAGAAATGTCCCCGGATATCTTGAATAACTACTACTGTTCTGTGGCAGGTGCACTCACGTCGAAGTTGAATCCAACTGCTGATCCAATGGCCTACATGGTTCGGTTTCAGAGCGGCTCATCATTTTTCTTTCAGCCAACGCACCCGACGGAAATTACACGAGCCATGAAATCAATTAAAAATAAGAGCTCGTGTGGTGAAGATGGCATCACAGCAAAAATCTTTCTATCTCTTCCTGCTCCTGCAGGAAGAGATAGAATGCTCTATCTGATGCTATTAATCAATCCTGGGTTGCTGGTGGGTTTCCTTTGTGTCTGAGGCAGGCTATGGTTGTTCCCCTTTATAAGGGTGGTGACCTTGGTGATCCCTGCAATTTTCGGCCGATTTCGTTATTGTCAACCCTTTCAAAAATCCTCGAAAAACTTGTTAAGGAGCGGATTGTGATGTTTCTCAAACAACATCAAATTTTACACCCTAACCAATTTGGCTTTCAATTCGGTAGGTGTACTGATGATGCGGTGTTTCAATTCTTGGAGGAGGTGTATTTTGGTTTCAACAGCGGAGAGGCTATTGCGGCAGTGTTTTGCGACTTATCAAAAGCATTTGATTGTGTGAGTCACAGAATTCTGCTGCAGAAGCTTGATACATAGGGGTTCAGAGGAAACGTACTGGAGTGGTTTCGGTCTTACCTGGATGGGCGAGTGCAGAAGGTCATCATCGGCTCAAAAACATCTGGCGCAGGTGCGATCAGTTGTGAGGTTCCCCAGGGTTCAGTTTTGGGTCTATTACTTTTTCTGTTGTACATTAACGGCCCTGCTTTTCTGGACATCGAGGGACAATTTAGGCTTTTTGCCGATGATACTACCATACTCTGGCATAATCCTAGCCCTATCGCATTGAGGGATAGAATTTCAACTGATCTCCCAAAGATTGTACAGTGGTTTGATGCTAACTTGTTAATAAGACCAATATCTTGGGTTTTAGGTGTGACGTGGGTGGCTTGTTGCTTGGGGATGTTCCTTTTGTTTTGAAAACAAATACTAAATTCTTAAGCATTCTTCTCGATATCCATTTAAGATTTGATTCGCATATTATGGGGCTGACAAAGAGGGTGGCTTCTGGATGCTATGCTGTGCGTGTGGTATCGAGAGAGATTGGTGTTTTTCTGGCTAGAAAGGTGTACCATTCTCTAGTGGAGTCGCATTTAAGGTATGGAATTGTGTTTTGGAGGGAATACATAGAATTGTTTGCTGCACTCATTGTTTGTTTTGCAGAAAAGAGCAGTTCGATACATCTATCAAGTAAACGGTAGGGAATCATGTAGGCCCTTATTCAAATTCAAAAAAAATCTAACGTCATCATTGTTTGTTCTGGAGACGGCTTGTATGATGTATAAGCGTAGGGATAATCTGCCCGGGCCTAGTCACTCTTATGCTACTAAGCAAACACAAGACCTTCACTTGCCTACACCTACTTCGGCCCTGGTGAAAAATACAATTGTATATGAAAGCCGTAAAATATATAATCACCTTCCTGATACTTTAAAGGTTTGCCCTGCGCTTTCCTTATTCAGGCGGTCTGTAAAGAAGTTATTGGTGGAGAGAGCTTATTACGATTTGGGTGAATACTTTAATGACCGCTTTTAATCTATGTGTATTTTTGAGGGACCTTGCTCTGTATATTTGTATTATTTTGTCTAGATATTTTGATTTTAATTGTTTACTGTGTTTTAGACTGCTCTTAACTTATCTTATTTTATTGTATTCTATTGTATTGTGTTCTATTCTATTTTATTTGTATTTTATTTTTATTTGGAAAATAAGGTTTATTATGGTTTTAGATATTGACTCTGCTTTGTAAAGACTTTTTTTTGTATACTTGCATACAATTGAAGAGCTTTGTTAATTGACTTTGACTTTGACTTAGAAATCAGGCTGATTTGCTTACTTATTGGAGAATGAAAATTATTGAGAATATAGGGTGTTTAAACCTTAATTCGTGTGGTGTTGACGAACATGGAGAACATTAACGCCGATCGATGTGTGAGTAGAGTACGTGCAGTTGTGCTCCTCGTTTTCCTAATTTTTTCTCACACTGTTTTAACTTGTTAAATTTGAGTTTTACTCAGTTAAATAGCCCCTTGATGCTAGTTCTTGTGTCAACATTGTTAGTCTCAGTGTGACAGTTATCGCTGAGTTACTTAAGAAATTAAGCAATACTTTTTAAGTGTTGCTTCTAACCTTATTTTGTGTTATTCCATTGCGATATAGTCTTGAGCTCACCATACCGCCGAAGCGTACTGTACTGTCACTACGGATGATCCCAGTCCCGAAATGGAGGAGTTGATGAATAGAGTTTGCGCTAGACTGGAAACTAAATTGTCGAAAAAAATAGATGATATGGTGAAGACAATCTTCTCCAAAATTGATGTCCTACAACGTTCTTTAAGTCACGACAGTTCTCTTGCTAATACTAATCTCGAGTCAATAAAGTCTGGAGCAAAGAGTGGAGATGTTGGAGCAACACATCAAGAAAAACAGCTTGAGACTAAATGGTGTGACGGAGGAACTAAGCGAAGACTATTGGGTGTTGTTAAAACAATTTTTAGTGACTACTTGAAAGTTTCATGCAAAACTTCTGACTTTGAATCGGTGTTTCGCGTTGGAAAGTCTGATAATAATGATCATCCCAGAACTATATTAGTTAATTGTTCCAATAATATTCTGCGCAGTGCGGCATTTGCCGCTAAAATATTGTTAAAAGGCTCTGTCTAAGGTGCGGTATGATCTTCTTGTGACGGCTAAAAAAAGTTGCGTAATAATATGGCTTGGTCTGCTGGTCTTACTTGTTTGGTGCAATCAACAGAATAAAAAGCGGCCCATAACTAATGATATTGATATGTGACTTAGACGGTGATTTTATTGATGTGGTTGAGCTATAGGTAGCTTCAGTTTAGTCCTTTTTTTGTTATAATGGGTTTTTATTTGATATTGAACTCCATTTATAAATAATAATTTAACGTATAACTAATTTTAAGCATTACGTTATTGGTTGATTCCCAATAAGTAAATTTATTGTAATTTATTATGTATTTATTCCTTTTTCAATCTATATAAGTGGGTATTTGTTTATTATTGGATTTTTATATTAGTTGTTTTTCTTTATGCTTTAATTTTGCTGTTGTTTAGGTCTGCCATATTATTTTACTTTTATATTGGTAGTAGTAAATAATATTAATTTATTTTTAATGATTTTGGTAAATACAGTGGTGTATACATATTTATAATTGATCATTCTAAAATTAGTCTTGAATTTAATTTTCTATTCTTTTTTAATACAGTGATAATTGATATTATTATTATTATTTCTTCATTGTTTAAATGTTTAGTTTTTTGATAATTATGGTATGGAAGCTGCAACTATGCATTGTATCTCATGGTTAGGGACTGCATTTCTTTCTGCCACTTTAATATAAAGCTTTTTCAAATCTTCCAGAATTTATGGAACGTCCTGTACTTTGATTGATAATGTTTTCACGAATGCTCCTCAGTTAGCTAATAAAACTTTGGATCTGACATTCACAGACCATCGAGCGCAGATGTTGAGATTTGACCAGGGTAAATGGGAACCCAGCCGCAGGTTCATTGTTAAATTCTAGATCCTTTTCTCGTGAGAACGTGAATTAATTTAATCACCTACTGTCTAAAGAACGTTGGTTATCTGCACTGAAAACGCTGGATATCGAGAGTAGGTTTACTTATTTTTTTGACACTTTCCAAAGCCTATTTAACATGGGTTTTCCCTACACAGCTAAACGCAAATTCTTCCGTAGGAACCCAAATCCCTGGATAACACCCGAAATCGCAAATGAGGGTAGACAGCTAAGTCTTCTGTTTTCACAAATTAAATCTGGTAACTGTTTCGAACTATTGTCATCTTATAAAATTAGGTTAAAATCTCATAGGATTGCCACAGCGAAGAAAGCCTACAACTCGCAGAAAATAATAACATCATCTAATATATCACGAACCTCATGGGAAGTTATAAGGTCAACTTCAAATTTCTCCAGCAAAAAATCAAAAACTGTTCCTGATCAAATTACCGCCAATGGCAATAATGTTACTGGTACCCGGAACATCGCAAATGCATTTAATTACGTTTTTTATTGACCCGGCACACAAACTCACAAAGAATTTCCAGGTCCCTACAAATACTGAAATGCCATACAGAAGCTCATCTCAATTAATTTTCTTATCCCCACTCCCGGAATGTGAAACTTTGGAGATTATTAAATCTGTTACGGGCAAGAAATTCTGTGGTACAGATGACATCCCTTGTAATTTGTTGTGCGAGTGTGTTGATAGTGTTGTCCCTGTTTTGACCTACCTCATAAATTTATCCTTCCAATATGGATACTTTCCAAGTGAACTAAGGGCTGCCATTATTGTACCTCTTCACAAAAAAGAAGAGACTTCTCTGGTGGATAATTACAGACCTATTGCCTTGTCGGTTTTTTCGACGATCTTCGAAAAGGCCTTTAAAAGAAGACTTTTTTGGAAGATTTTGACATCCTCTCCTGCCGGCAGTTTGGGTTTCGACCCGGGTTATCAACTGCAGATGCCTTAATATCTTTCTATGCCACAATACTAGCGAATTTTGAGTCAAGACTAAAGTCTGTCGGTATTTTTTTTACTTTACTAAGGTTTTTGACACCATAAATCATGCCTTACTTTTGGATAAACTTCTTTACTATGGCATAAGAGGCCCTGCTTTCGAGTGGATCAAGTCATACTTGTCTGATAGGACTCAGGCTGTTAAACTAACTGTTGGTGATCAAGTATCACTCTCCGATTGGCTATCTGTCGCAGTTGGAGTTCCACAAGGGGGTGTACTCGGTCCAATTCTCTTTTTGTTATTCATAAATGACTTGCCTATTCTTGTTGATGACAGCTATTATTTATCTCTTTTTGCTGATGACACGTCAGCCATCATTGCTGGGCAGAGCTATGAGACGCTTCACTCACGAGCCAACAAATGTATAGAAGATATTGCAGGATGGTGTAAGAAAAATGGTCTTTGCTTGAACAGCTTAAAAACCAGTTTCATGGTTCCCACTCCTGAGGGAGGGCTCAACTCACTTAATCCAACAGGACTCGTCCAAATTTTTGGGAATTATTCTTGATCGACATTTGTTCTGGAATGATCAAGCGGAAGCAGTCTGCAGCAAACTATCGCGCATCAACTATGCCATTCTGCAGCTTAGAGATTCCATCGATGCCTTTATGATCAAAACCTTCTCCTATGCGGCTGTTCATTCTGTGCTGGCCTATGGTTTGTATGTTTGGGGAAACTCATGTAGTATTGAAATGGTGTTAATTAGTCAAAAGCGCATAATTCGCACTATGTTCCATTCAGAGAATCATGTCGCCAAACTTTTGTAAGGCAAAAAATACCAACAGTAGTAAATATTTATGTCTTACAATGTGCTAGTCAGATTTTCAAAAATTCAAAAAATTATGATAAATGTGGGGACATAAATTATTATAAAACTCGAAATGCTAATAAACTCTATGTCCCTAGGTACAGGATGGTCCTATAATTACCTCTCTGAAGATATTTAATCATCTTCTGCAATTTATTAAGGATGCTAAAACTTTTTCTGTATTTAGGAAGACTTTAAAGACCATACTAGCCAACTTTGCTTTTTATTCCTTAACAGAGTATTTTTTGTGTAATTTTAATTAAGGTTTAGTTTGTAATTGGATGTTTGTATGTACTTAGTCTGACTTAATTCCCATTCCCATATAAAATTTGACAATTCCGATACATTTTTTTAAATGTTAAATATGGAAAAAAAGAATGTGAATTTGAATTTGAATATTCGTTCATTATGTGCTAATTTTCAGCTATTTGCTGATTTTGTTTCCGATAGTCAGTATGCCATATTGGGGCTTTCTGAAACGTGGCTTAATGGAAGGATTTTGGATAGCTCTGTCTTCATTGAGGATTTTTACATTTTACGCAATGACCGCCGCCTTGCGAAAGGTGGGGGTGTGGCTTTTTATTATAGGAAATATTAAAATTATATCTTTTGCTTTGCCGCAACAAAGTGTGGGTGGTTTAGAGCAGTTATGGGTATCTACCAAGGTTTCTGGTAAAAATATGTCTTGGAACACTGTACAGACCTCCGATGTGTAATTTGGTTACTTGTCTGTCGGATCTTGAATCCTCTCTCACATTTTGAATTCCTCAGTTTGATTTTGTTGCATTTGGGGGGGATCCTAACGTTGATTTTTTAAATATAAATGGTTCCACCTACTTGCAGTTAAAAAACTTTGTTCACAAATACGGTTTGAGCCAACTTATCACTGACCCTACAAGGGTTACAAATACTACGAGTACTTTAATTGACCTTATAGTTACGTCATCGTTAGACTTTTGTAACAATATAGATGTTCATCGGATGGAGGGTATATCGGTCAGTTGTTCATTTAAAATTAAAAAAGGACGCCAGTCTACTATTTTTAAAACATATAGAGATTACTCTCTTTTTAACCGCGATCTTTTTTTAAATGATCTTTCTCAGATTAGCTGGAACAGCGTTTTTTAGTTTGCTGATATTGATGATGCTGTAGATTTTTTAAATAGCAATGTAAAACAGTTATTTGACTTACACGCACCTTATAAAACAGTTAGAATCAAAATAAGTCCAAAACGTGTTGACTGACAATATTAAGTTACTGATTAAGCTTAAAAATAGCGCTCGTCTTAGGGTACCGCCAAAACAAGTCTGATACTTCCTGGCGAGAATATAGGGACTTGCGAAATTTTGTTATTTATTCTATTCGTGCTAAAAAAAAGGCTCTTTTAAACCACAAATTTAGAAGTGACCCAAAAAATGTTTGGAAATTTTTACGTTGGTTTAATGTTATAACTAAGGCGTCGGACTCTCCCAATAATTTTGGCAGCCCAGATGAGTTTAATTCAATTTATTTTGTTAATGGATCTGCTGTGGATGAGCCTAACGTTAGATTTTACGAGGTGGGTGATGACTTGGTCACAAGAATGTTGTTTAATGTGGGATCCTCAGCGGTGGGTCCAGATAAAATTGACTTAAAAATGGTATTGTACACTGTTTCTACGCTAACTCCTTATTTTACTTTTTTATTAAATAAGTGTCTCACTTCGGGTACTTTTCCTCAGGGTTGGAAGTCTGCGTATGTTCTATCTATTTCTAAAAGATCAAGCCCCTCTTCTATTAATGATTTCCGACCAATTAGTTTGTTCCCAATACTGTCAAAGGTTTTGGAAAAGATTGTGGCTGATCTGTTAATCGAATACTACCTGTCAATCAATCGGGGTTTCGCCCTAATCACAGTACGACTTCGGCTCTTTTAAAAGTTAGTGATGCCATTTTTTCAGCTTGGGACTCTAAACAGAACACTTGCCTCTTTGTATAAAGTTAAAATATTTTGGTTTTGGTGATTTAGCTGTTTCATTCTTTAGGAATTATTTATCTAAAAGGTCTCAAATAGTGGCTTTTAGCAATAACTATTCCGAAGTTGCGATGCTTAATCGAGCGTATTGACGTCCCTCAGGGTTTAGGTAGAAAAATATAATTTATTTACATAAAATTTGTATTAGTAACAAGTACAGTGCTAAATATGTAGATACATTATAAGAGTTCAAATCGTCTTGGAGATACCTTGGCATATTTATCTATAACTTCTTCTGGTGTAATAGATATTTCGTCGTGAATATACAACGATGCCAATCCTTTTAATCGCTCTGCACCCATAGTTGCCCTTAAATAAGTTTAAATCAACTTCAGTCCCGAAAAACTTCTTTCTACAGATGCCGTGGTAACTGGTATTGTACATAATATTTTAAGGATAGTTTTACTGTTTGGAAATATGTTTGGAGTTTTCCGAAACGTATCGGCCGGAGTAATAGGATGTGATTTTTGTTTCTTCCAAAATTACCTGTATAAATGCAACTCTCCTCTTAAATAAGCCGGTGATGGTAGGTCAGCATCATATATATAACCCACATCCTCTACTTCTATGATAATTTTAGGTACAATATCAAAAAGAATAACAATATGCTTATGTTCATCTTTTGAAAATCGTGCTCTTAGTTCGCTGATAATATGGTCAATAAATGGGATATAGATATTCAATCTATAATACTCTTTAACATTGTCAGTTTGGATGTTTGGACGGTTTTTCTGATGACTTGAAATTCCTGGCTTCATTACACTAACATCGAATGATATAGCAACCTGTAATGCTTTATCGTAGATCAGATCATATTCAGATTCACCGTTCGTTTCATATTTTCTATAATTTTCTAAACATTCAATAATACTAACCCAAACTAAGTTATAGCATTTTCGCAGGTCAATGGATACGGACTGAAGTCCTTTTGCTAAAGGTACTGTCAATTGAAACACGGCTGAAACTATTGTCAATGTTATTATAAAGTCAAAATGCAATATGGCAGTCAAAAGACTCGCGGTCTTGATAGTGGAGGTACGATCATCTACGTCTTCTAAAAATTGTACGATAATATTAAACATTTCCAAAAACTGTAAAATAGCATCGTGACGCTCAAGCCATCTTGTGTCGCAGAGGGATTTTAACTTATATCTTTTTTCTGTTGCATTCTTTTCCTTGATAATCTTTTTTAACAAAGCAGATCTTTTACTTGAATCTTATAAAAAATTTAATATACTACTAATAGTGCCCATCATATTTCTTACATTTTGTACCTTGCAAGCGCTTGATATTGCCAAATTTAACTTATGTGAAGCACAGTGAATGTAAAACGCCAATGGCTGTACTTGTTTAAGGCGAGCCTGCACTCCTTTAAATTTTCCGGACATATTAGAACATCCATCGTAGCCTTGACCTCTGAGATAATCTAAGTTCAAATCAAAGCGTTTTAATGCATTTATTATTAATTCAGTTAAAACTTCTCCAGTTGTCTCTTCTGTGGGAACAAAACACAGAAATTTTTCTTTAATTTGAGCAATATCGACATCAAAATATCGAACAAATAAGCTTACCTGCTCAATATTTGAAACGTCAATAGTTTCATCAACCAAAATGGAAAAAATCTTGTATTTTTTTACTTCTAGCAGAACTTTTCGTGTAATAATAGAATGACAACACTTAATGATTTCATTTTGCGTGGTTTTGCTTAAAAAACTAGTTCTTTGTCACCAGATTCAATACGGAATTTCAGCAAAGCTCTAAAGTTGCTCTGAGATGCCATTTCGTTGTAGTCTAGCTCACCATCATCACGATGTCCTCGTAAAGCAATATTCTGGCGACCACAAAATAGACCAGTTTTTACGATTGGTACCAACCTCTATCTGTTATTTTCGATAACTTGTTTTCTTGTAGTGTCCAGAATAATGTTTATAGACTCTTCTGGCTTTTCATATGCACGAGTGAAATTAGCACTTTTTATCACAGCCATATTATGATACTCAGTAGATGCATGATTACTAAAAGCTTCAATTGCTTTTTTATATTTGTTTAAAGGTAAAGTAACCAGAGTTCCAAGATTTACCTTATGTTTTGTCCCACTCTCCTTTGGTCCAAAAAGAACACAGGGTTTGCAAAATGCACTACCTAACGAGAGACTGTATTCTAGCCAAGCATATTGTTTCAAACCATTTTCTTTGAAACTTCCTCGTTTGTCCACTTTCTATGTTGCTAGGAAACTCAAAAGTCGCTGATGAAATCCATTTCTTATTTAAAATTTCATATTTTTCTACGTCGGTTAATATCTTGCCAACACTATTGCCAATATCATAACGTATTTCAGTATGAGTAACAGCACTAACACTAACAACAGGCAGAGCCGCGGTTTCCTTACTAATAGAGGAACAGGGTTTAGGAGTTATCTCAGGAACTTCTAATTCGGTGTGATTGTTTGTTGCATCCATGTTTGATGATTCTGTAAGAATACTAATGTTTGTTAAATTTTCAATACAAATAAGTAAATTACGTACCTCCAGTTACTGAGACATCATCAACTCTCTTTTTCTTAGAGAAATTGAAGAAATGTGATATTTTCTGTTGTTTTCTTTTATCTGACATACTGGTGATACTGTATTGTAAATTAGTAAAATTCACAGTACAATTTATACTTTGCTTTAATGCTCTATGCTCATAAATCATAAAATAACTAGACAAAAGTACCACACGCCTAAGCGTACTTTGCACTTTAATAAACTGACTAAATGCGCCATGCGGAGTGTCGGAAGTCTATGGGCATAAGAGTAATAGAAACTCAGAAGGATAACAGAAAGAGAGGTCCGACTCGGACGTCATGCGTGCTTTAAAATATTCCAGCGGAACAAATAAATTCGTCTTGGTCGCCTAGGTAACACTACAGCGCAGCGCACAAAACAATAAATATTTAATATGTGCTGCACTTTTAATTCGTCGACCGATCGATAAGTTCTGCTAATTTCTGCGAATATCTGAACTGGCCAAATCTACCTGACAATCGAACCTTTCTTTCTGTTATCCTTCTGATTTTCTGATTCTGATTATTTATTATTATTATGCTATGGACCAAGGTCGTCATGGCAGCTAGGGATGTTGTCTTCCCACCACACAAACAACGTACACATTGCGCTAGTGATGTAGGATTCGCTAAACATCGATAGTCTATCGATAGTAAATTTCTTTCGATTACTATAGATTTTGGGGGGGAGGGGGCTAAAGCCCCTTAGCCCCCCCTTTAATTCTGCTACTGACTAAAATCATATGAATGTGAAATGATTACACTAATAGGACAAAATAAATGTTGCATTTTCCCGCAGTTAAACCGTTACTTACCTATAATTTTAAATAAATTATGTATTCCATCAATACAAAATCATAAACATATACAGCATCAAAGCAATCATGCAAAGTGAAGCAATTAAATTGCGAGTAATCCAATAATCTATCAAAAATCTAAAGATTGAAATATAAAAAGAAGAGAAAGGATAGAAAATATTGTATTGAGATGTTATGTTAGCATTGTGCTAAGTAATATTATTTTACATTGTGCGGCCATAGTTTCGAATTTCGATTTTTTTTTTGCTTTTAAAATTTCAATTAAATTTTATTTTTCATTTCATGACTGGTATAGAATCTAATAATATATGTTATCTTTCTAGACTGTGAGCATCTGATTAGGCACATGCTTGTAGTTGATCCAGATAAACGATTAACTATTTCGCAAATAGTAAAACACAAGTGGTTGAGTGACGCACAACCACCTTTGCAAGTAGACATTGAGGAAGACCAGAGATTGAATAACACCGTTATAGAACACATGCTTCAGGTAAATTTGGCTAATACCATTTTAATTATACAGGGTGGCCAATCGAAGTTAAAATAGCTTTATAATTGCACACTTAAAGTCATTCTTTAAAAAATGGCTCGGATCCGTGCATTTAATTCTTAGGGGGGCACATTAACTTCATTATACCTCCAATATGGTCTATATCCACCCCTAAAATGTTAAGTGGAGTGAAGTAGCGCATCATTTTAAAGCTCTTTTGTTTCACTTTACGACGATGTCTTACTTTAAATTTAGGTTAATATTAATGGAAAATTTATGTTGTGAAATTTAACACAAAATAAATAGTGTACTTATGTCTAACTGAATTAGCCACCAGAACACACAGTAAGTAATAAAGGTTAGATTCACCCCTAAAATGCTAAATCACAATGGTGTGAAGTAGCACATCATTTTATAGCTCTTTTATTTATCTTTACAACGGTACCTAACTTTTTAAATTTAGTTTATTATTAACGGACAATTTGTTTTGTGAAATTTACTCAATACTCAATTTATTCATGTTAATTACACACAATGTTCACATACGTCAAAAAATAGATAGTACATAATTACTGGTTACAAAAACAACTATAAAGCTAAACCTACTCAATTATTATATAAATAAAACAGTAACTAACGAAACACGTTTAAAAAACATCTTATGACTAATAGTGAAATATCGACAATACATTGCATATATTTTTAAAAAACATTGGTTAAAATACAAAAAAAAAGCAGACAGTGATTAAAATAAAACAATGATTAGGACTTGACACTTTGGCATTTTTAGAAATTAAAAGCAAGATATTCTTCACAAGAATACAGTGAATTTACTAATAATATATTTCTAATCTTGCTTTTGAAACGTGGGTATGGCAGTGCTTTCACGTGCGAAGGAAGCACATTAAAGAATTTAGGTGCCCAGTACCCTGGTCCACTCTGACATCTCTTTAGCCTCCAGTAAGGAACAGCCAGGTCCTCCTTGTGCCTGGTATTGTGGCTCTGTATATCCACCTGCCTGATGAACGAACCCTCATTCCGCTTAATGTACAGCAGATTTTCCAGAATATACTGAGAGGGAAATGTAGGTATCCCTAGCCATGCATATGCCCCTCTGCAGTCATCTCGATATCCAAGACCAGCCAGAATCCTTACAGCTCTACGCTGTAGTGCAAAGATCCGACCCGTCCTAGGAAAATGACCCCAGGATAGCACAGCATACGCCAGGTTTGATTGGAAAATAGCATAATATGCTGTTCTTAATATCTCCGGGGACACATTACTCGTAAGCTTTCGCAGAACAAACAGGCTTTGACTCAGCTTCCTGCTCAATACATCAATATGTGGGCCCCATTGTAATTTTGAGTCCAGATGCTCCCCTAAAAATCTCACACTCTCCACACCCCCCTTCACATCTTCAATCTCTCTCATTGAAAAGACCATTAAATTCGTCTTGTCATGGTTGAGAAGTATTCTGTTCAGGCAGATCCACTCCTCAGCCCTCTCTTGTGCTGCCATAGAACCCTCCAACGCGCTTTGCAGATCATCAGCTGCACAGGAAATGGTCGTATCATCGGCAAAAAGCGTGTATTTCTCTGACGATTCTGTGTCTGGTAAGTCATTTACGTAAATCAAAAATAGTATGGGTCCTAATACCGAACCTTGTGGGACTCCAATATTGATCACGCTCTCCTCCGAAGAGACTCCGCAAATCCTCACCAGCTGCCAATAGATGGGACTCCAGCAATCAATGCTCTCCTGACCAAAGCCATATTTTGCAAGCTTCCGGAATAGGATCCCATGATCAACACAATCAAAGGCTTTGCTCAAGTCACACAGATGAACATATTCAAACTGTAAACGATGAAAACATTCGATGACGGGTGACACCAGGTCCAAGATACCCAGCACCGAATTCTTATCCTTTCTGAAGCCAAATTGACTGCGCGAAAAATACTCATTTGCCCCAAAGAAGTGAACAACCTGCAGTGCCATTCACTTTTCCAAAATCTTGGAAATAATTGGCAACTACGATATGGGCCTGTAATTTTCTGGCTCGTTTATGTCCCCTTTTTTGAAGATAGGAGTTACTGCTGCACACTTAAGCACAGACGGAAAGACACCCTGGATGAAATATTGATTAATTAATTTGGTGAGCTGGAAAACTATAATATTTTTAAGTGCTTTGATTAGTTTTACAGTTAAACCAAATATATATCGGCTATTTTTATTCTTTAGACCATTTATAACATCCCGGACTTGATTGTATGTTACAGGATCAAATTTAAATTTCTCTCTTGGCGTTTTATCCTTTAGGTGATCTAATGGGTCTTTATTTAATATTGGAATATTGTTTGTTAAGTTTTGAGCAATTTGAGAAAAATAGTTGTTACATTTTTTTGGTGATATATTGCTTGTAGATTCAGAAGAATGTTTGGTTGTTCCGCGGTGATTATTTATGATACCCCACATGGCTCGCCCAGGGTTGCTAGAAGAAAGAACAATGTTGTCATTCGTTTTAATTTTTGCTTTGCGTATTGCCTGTTTGTATTCCTTTTTAAAGTTTTTGTATGCATTCATGGATTCTGGGACCCTATATTGATGAGCAAGATCCTCTAAAAAACAAAGCTGTTCCCTCATTTCCCTTAGCTCTTCTGTAAACCAGCTAATCGTTTTACCCTGATCTGATCGAACCCCATATGTTTTTTCTGGAAAGCATTCCAGGTATGCAGTCTTTAGCACAGTTAGAAATTTAGAGAACTCTTCTTTCACATTCATACAGTTTTCATTTATAAAACTCCAGTCATCTGATATTATATTATGAGAGTTAAACATACCTTTCTGAGTTATTGGTCTACATGTGAAGCTACTTTTTGTGATGCTTTGCTTACATTCTATTGGTGTAAATTCCACAGTCTGTCCACGATGGTCTGAGAAACCCAACTCATGCACCTCTGCAAAAGAGACAGCCAGACCAGAGTCCAGAAAGATGTTATCAAGGCATCTCCGAGCTCTAGTGGGCTTAAAGAAAAAAAGCTTACCTTTCACTGAAATAAATGTTAAATAAGTTGGCTACCAGTTTCCACACAGTAATAAAGGTATTTTTAAGTGACCCCATAAACAAAATCTGATGGAGAAAAGTCTGGTTATCGTAGTGGCTACTCAGTAGCGCATCTTCTTTAAATCTATTGTCCTATAGACCTATCGTCTAAATACTGCCACAGTTATTGAATAAAGTTGGAATATTAGATTATCTATAATGTATTGCTCATAATCCTTCATATGACTTCTTCTAATAGTTGTAAATACATTTCCGCAGACAAAATAAATGGCCAACTAAAAAAGGGACAAACCAGATTATGTATAGACCTCATTCATAGGATCTGAAGCAGACCAATAGCGTCAATTATCGGGAATTACGGTACCGTTTACAAAGAAAGAATTTTCGTCAGAAAAGCGGATGCTGTATAGAAAATTTCGTGCATGTATTGCTCGTTCAATCATGATTTCACAAAACTGCAAACTTCTGTCAAAATCGTTCTCACTAGGTTGATGTACCGGGAGTAGGTGTATTTTATATGGATCGTCTGAATACTACTTCACCTGACACCAGTTACAAAAGCTGTATTCTTCGTACTAGTAACGTGCCCTAATACCGCACGTCAATGGCTTTTCACTTACCTGCGTTTTGATAGCTGCAGACTCGTCTCTCGGAATTTTTTGTACCAACTTGCGTTGAACATCTTTGTCTTGGTGTTGTTTATGAAACGACTGGCCTGTTCTATTAAGACATTCAGTATTTGCAAAGAAAAGTGCAATGCTTTCCTGTATTTCCACTCTTTCTAGAATGGAGTTAACCATTTTATTTGGAGAAACACTGGAAAAAGACAATATTATACTAAGTGGTATTTACCATCAGTAATCAGACACTGAATGTTATTCTTTATTACTATCAGTAAATGTGTATTCTTTTTTACCGTCGTATAAACACGTAAACAAAGCTAGACAGATTCAACACGTTTAAGACTTTACTTAGGTAAGTGATAATTGGAATTTGAAATTCAAATTTGTTATTCGAAATTTTTTTACTTTAGATCACATTTGCCCCCCCCCCCCCCCTCTTAAAAATCAGAGCGATTTTGAAAAAATAACTAAGTATGAAAAAATAAAAGTTGT